>BKCP01007848.1:2019378-2049293 GCA_008636005.1 Striga asiatica | reverse complement strand
GGTTTAGCCCGAGCTAGCGGTCCGGCCAGTCAGCGAACCGGCCGGTTCGGCCGGCGGTTCGAGCCTATATTTTTGGTTGAGTTCCGATCTGATTTTTCATTTCGGACTTTAAGAATTTTTCAGGGTCAAACCAGTCAGTTCAAGAATACCAATGTTAAATTCGGACTTGGTATATTTTTAAGAGAATCCTTAGCACAGTCTATTTTATCCGGTAAATGAGCATTTAGAACCGAACACCTTAGCATAATAATTAAACATTTCGAGCATCATACTTAGCATTATTTTATATGTTATGTAGCCTAAGGAGAGTCGAGCCTCCGACCGCTACTTCAGTTCAAGCACTTGCCAGATATGTTCAGTACACCAGGTGGGAGCCTTTACAGGGCGTTACATTGCGCATTTAAGTTATCCTGTATAAGGTACGTGAGTAAGACAGTTACCCGTACGGTCGAATTATCCCGTTCGGGGGATTAAGTTTCTCCCTGGTGAGAGGCCGACCTAAGGGCCTTCTAATCCACCTGGTATCCGGCTGGGGCTTCGGCCTCAGTGACTAGATGATGTGCACTCGAGCGGTCGAGGGCCGAGGGTCGACGGACCAAAGTTTAAGAAATCCTGTGCACAGAAGCGGCCAAGGCCGAAGGGTCTTTGACCACAGTTTCAGTCCCTGTTCACATTTTGTGGTGCACAGAAGCGCCATTTTGTTGTTCAGTATTTTGTGGTGGGATAATTTTGGTAGCCAAGTTTTCCGGACTCGGGTCGTCTCTCAAAGGAAGACGGTTCGGAGCTTCGTTTCCTAGTTAGTTGTCCAAAACACAAAAATAGAAAATAAAATCTTAAGCACTCTAATTCAATTTACTGGTTTGGATTGATTATGAACTAAGGAATAACATGAAATATAAATCTATCTAAGAAATATAAATGTCACAATTCAAAAAGAGATAAACGAGCTAGGGTATCGGGGACAATCGTTTCCGGTTCTACACACATTTATCGGCAATCCATAACTAGATTAAAAGACTCGACTAATTAACTCATTTAGCGGTTTAACCTCAATAACTCTTCGTAAAATGCGGATAAATATAAACGAGCAAATTAACAAAACAATTAATACAAATACAATACATCGCCGAGCATGTCTACTCTAAACGAGCCAAGTTCCACCAATTTCTCCCCTCTCGGTTTTGAAATCGATTAATTCTACGACTCCTCCCATTTCGGTTCTAAAAGTCACTAATTTGAATAGAAGGTGTTTAATCAACTAATCATGTAGAATAAACAAATTCAAACTTAATAAATCAATATTCAATCGTGCAAAATCGAAGTGTTACTCTTCGATTATATCAATAAATTTTCCTAAGTGTCACTCTTAGGTTATATCAAATTATCTAGCATGATTTTATAAATTCCTAATTAAAACAACTCGCAAAGATTGAGCTATCGTCATGCACATAAAAGAGAACAAACCGGAATGATTATCCCCTAGCCCCTAGCTAAAGGATTAGCTACTAATGATGAAATCAACCACAACAAAAGGTTTAACACAAGCTTTCATGCTCATAATTAAATGAAGAAAACTAACTATTAATCCATGTTGAGAATCAAAATCAAACTTACAAGCCAAACCGAGTTCACAAGAAATCTTGTATTCTCCAAATATTACATTCACAAATAAAACCAAGAAAAATAAGAAAAGAAGAGAAGAAGAAAGTGTAGAGGAGAAGAGGGAGAACCCCTCAAAGGAGTTGTGTCTTTCAATCCAAGACCTTGCTTATTTATAGGTGTTTTCTCCACAAATTCTTCCACAAAACATGCTAAAGTGCCTCATCTTGTTTAATGGTCCAAGACATGGAGGAAAACATGGAGGAAATGGCACAAACATGGAGGAGAGCATGGTGGCTCAAAACATGGAGAAAAATGTGGGAAAAATCCGAGTGGAGGGGTCTAGCAGGTCCTAGCGCCGCTAAGGGGGACCATAGCGCCGCTAGGTGGGGCTGGTTGCGTGACTTTGCGTTTCGGGCTCGTTTGGGCTCGTCCGAATTTGTAATTGAGTTCCGTTTTTTTCTACATGTCGCCAGCGAAGCCTTCTACGCAATTGTGCTTTCAAATTTAACTTTTGCCAAGAGAACAATCCTCTAGAGTTTTTCAACCTTCAAAGGGTCAGTAGTTTGCTAGACTTCACGTTTCGGCCCCGTTTGGATTCGTCCGAACTCGAAATCGTGTTCTGCTTTTTCTTATGTGTAGCTAAGGAGCCCATCTATCCAACCATGATTTCCCGGCCATTTTTGAGCGAAATCGATTCCTCATGGGGCTTCTGACCTGCACACTAAAAACAAGAGGAAAAACATGGAAAACCGACAAAATACACGAAAAACACATAAAAAGCCAAAATAGAGCAAAACACACAATTAACTACAAAACGAACTAAAAAACCAACTAAAAGACCTAAAACGGGGGAGAAAGAATAACTAAACAGCAACGAAAAACGTAACAAAAATGGTCACAACAACTCCCCCACACTTAAACCTTTGTTCGTCCCGAACAAAGAGAAAGGAAAATAAGACACGAGCATGGATATGGATTCAAATAAGAAGTGCCTCAAAATGTCTAACTCAACCGGATCGAATTCCAACGACCGTACGACCATATGCCTCAAATATCGACTTGGCCCTAAAATGACAAACTCTCAACACATATATCATTATATATGTCTCACTCATTTTCTTATATGAATATATGATGGGTTCACTTAAAATTGGTCGTTATTCACGTTTCAACATATGCTTGCCAATCATCTAAATTACTCGGAATCAATCAAAGCTCAAAAATTTTGAATCAAGAGGACTTCTTGGGTTGTAATGTAGGTAAAGGTAAGGATATATATATGGACAAGAAGCTCAAATAAACAATCAAAGTTCTCGAGTAATAGAATACTCGAATGTCTGCCACTCGACAAAAATCAACAGATAGCATACATATCGTCCACCAATGTCTCCACAAACAACACATAAATGCTCCAATCGAATTACAATATTGTTTGACATATTACACACATTTTTTTTATTTATAGAGTTACTATTTCCGAACAAGCTCGAATCGTAAGGACAATATTCCTTAGGTTTACACATTGGAAGTCATCCAAGTGTCCTAAGGTGGTTTTCCAATACTCATTACTCGTTAAAATAAATAACAAGTAAGCGGAGTAGAATCCAATCGATTCGTCTTGCGAGCTCTCTTTTTATTTTTTTATTTTTTTCTTTTATTGTCAAGCATAAAATGCAACTCGATTTCCACCTCATTCAACAATGACTCTGTCTTTACCAATCATCACGCATATCAATCGACAAAATTTGTTATATGTACAGCTGACAAGAGAAGGTTCAAGGTTCAAACGGGTTACTAGGGAATATAATTTTAGGACCAAAGAACAAGGCAAAATGAGCTAACAAAATGAAACGCCTCAATCGTTTTCGCAATTTCAAACTCTAACCGATTCTTGTCAAATAGACTCAAGGCAAGTTCTAATCATCCGAGAATACGGCAAATATCTCTCAAGAAAGAAAAGTAAGGATCAAAACCTCACAAGGTAAATAAATATCACTTAAAGCAGTCAAGTAAATATCGAGACAATGGTAATTACGTCCATCATCACAACTTTCTAATTTCATCAAACAATCATCAACAATTCATATAATTCACAAATACCACATGCTCGACAACACGACAACCTGGATACTAGACCGGTTCACCACATAAGCATGCAAAATCCAAGTAGACTCCCCCACACTTAAAATGAAACAATGTCCTCATTGCTTCCACACATAACCGGGAAGTTCAAATATCAAGACTTAGAAATTTTACATTATGAACCAATTTAGCATCGACACAATAACACAAAAGGAAAGACTCTCCACAAGACAAAAAGTGAAAAGAGTGTGCAAACCGAAAATGCGTCGATGAGGATAAGCGTTCACGTGCAATTCTTTCACCCATAATCAACTCGGGACTATAATCTTTTTTGTTAGCTCAACCCCCATGCTACAAGCTCGTCCCTAGCAAGAAAATCACAAAACTCCAAAATTCCCATTATTCAAAAATAAAAATAAAATAAAGAGCACAAACGAAACACACAAGAAAGCAGTAAATGAAACTTGGGTTGCCTCCCAGGAAGCGCTTATTTAACGTCATTAGCTTGACGAAACCTATACAAATCAACCAGGATTCAAAAAGAAGTGACGATCATGTCATGCCATTATATTCTCAAGGAGCGGCAACACGAGAAGTGTGGCATGACCGTAGGCCTGGTGGGCTCGGGTGGCAATGTTCTTGTGGATCCGAGCATGAGCACCAAGGATGGTAACGAAACGACCCAGAGCTCTTCTCATCAAACCTCCACAGTCAAGCTCTTGGAATACGAGAGTGTTCGTGAAGCATGTCGAGCTAAATGGAGCCTTCTCGATGGTGCGGAGGGATGGCTCAAGTGAGGGACTCTCGAATTTGGGCACAGGAGCTTTCTCCACCAGGACATCACCCTCAATCTCTGGGAGCGCATCTTCCTCTTCTTCAGCCTCGCCCTCGTGAATCTGATTGACATTGATAATGGGCTCATCAACTTGTGGCTTGACAGACTGAACGCGTTCTATTATACCATCAAGTTGTACCACCAACTGAGTGCATACACCCTCCATCTTCTCCAGTCGAGTTGTTTGGGCCGACATATGAGCAAGAAGGAGATCGAGTTTTTCATCATCCGTCAAAACGTTCCCCCGATATTCATTATCCACGAGGGAATCGGGGGAAGAATTGTAAACTCGGTCCTCCAGAACTCGGATACGTTCTGCTAGGTTCTCGATTTCGGCCTCAAGATTTTTCGTTCGGGCTACTTGGGAGGTCAAAAAATCAAAAACCCGATCAAGCTTAGCATCGTACTCTGAGAAGTCCACAGGAGACTTATATGATTGCTTGAACGGTAACGGATTCCACGGTTGCTCGTAAGGGAAGGCACATGTCTGGCCATACTCCCACGAACCGTAGCTCGACCCATTATTCCAATAAAGTGTATGCGAGGAGGGGAACACGTTGCTCGGGTTCATTGATACTTCTGTTCAAAATACCTGAACACAAGAACAGAACAACCACGCGAAGCCACGAAAAGAAAGAAAAAGAAAAGGGAACAAAAACAAAAACAACGATATTTATTTATTTATTTTTTTTTACGAAATTCAAGAAACAAGAGTAATGGAAAATAACAAAATTAAGAGAAACACTGAAATTAAGCAAATATCACAAGAGCAAGAGAAATACGGAAACAAAGGACAACTAAAATAGCAAACTCGGCGTCCTACTTGCCTTTCCCGCAACTGCGCCATTTTGTTGTTCAGTATTTTGTGGTGGGATAATTTTGGTAGCCGAATTATCCGGACTCGGGTCGTCTCTCAAAGGAAGACGGTTCGGAGCTTCGATTCCTAGTTAGTTGTCCAAAACACAAAAATAGAAAATAAAATCTTAGACACTCTAATTCAATTTGCTGGTTTGGATTGATTATGAACTTAGGAATAACATGAAATATAAATCTATTTAAGAAATATAAATTTCACAATTCAAAGAGAGATAAATGAGCTAGGGTACCGAGGACAATCGTTTCCGGTTCTACACACATTTATCGGCAATCCATAACTCAATTAAAAGACTCGACTAATTAACTCATTTAGCGGTTTAACCTCAATAACTCTTCATAACATACGGATAAACATAAACGAGCAAATTAACGAAACAATTAATACATAGACAATACGTCTCCGAACATGTCTACTCTAAACGAGCCAAGTTCCACCAATTTCTCCCCTCTCGGTTTTGAAATCGATTAATTCTGCAACTCCTCCCCTTTCGGTTCTAAAAGTCGCTAATTTGATTAGAAGGTGTTTAATCAACTAATCATGTAGAATAAACAAATTCAAACTTAATAAATCAATATTCAATCGAGCAAAATCGAAGTGTCACTCTTCGATTAGAACAATAAATTTTCCTAAGTGTCACTCTCAGGTTATATCGAATTATCAAGCATGATTTTATAAATTCCTAATTAAAACAACTCGCAAAAATTGAGCTATCGTCATGCACATAAACGAGAACAAACCGGAATGATTATCCCCTAGACCCTAGCTAAAGGATTAGCTACTATTGATGAAATCAACCACAACAAAAGGTTTAACACAAGCTTTCATGTTCATAATTAAATGAAGAAAACTTACTATTAATCCAAGTCGAGAATCGAAATCAAACTTACAGGCCAAACCGAGTTCACAAGAAATCTTGTATTCTCCAAATATTACATTCACAAATAAAACCAAGAAAAAGAAGAAAATAAGAGAAGAAGAAAGAGTAGAGGAGAAGAGGGAGAACCCCTCTATGGAGTTGTGTCTTTCAATCCAAGACCTTGCTTATTTATAGGTGTTTTCTCCACAAATTCTTCCACAAAACATGCTAAAGTGCCTCATCTTGTTTAATGGCTCAAGACATGGAGGAAATGGCACAAAACATGGAGGAGAGCATGGTGGCTCAAAACATGGAGAAAAATGTAGGAAAAATCCGAGTGGAGGGGTCTAGCAGGTCCTAGCGCTACTAAGGGGGACCCTAGCGCCGCTAGGTGGGGCTGGGTTGCGTGACTTTGCGTTTCGGGCTCGTTTGGGCTCTTCCGAACTGGGAATTGAGTTCCGTTTTTTCCTACATGTCGCCAGCAAAGCCTTCTACGCAATTGTGTTTTCAAATTCAATTTTTGCCAAGAGTACAATCCTCTAGAGTTTTCCAACCTTCAAATGGTCGGTAGTTTGCTGGACTTCACGTTTCGACCCCGTTCGGATTCGTCCGAAATCGAAATCGGGTTCTGCTTTTTCCTATGTGTAGCTAAGCAGCCCATCTATCCAACCATGATTTCCCGACCCGTTTTTGAGTTAAATAGTTTCCTCATGGGGCTTCTGACCTGCACACTAAAAACAAGAAGAGAAATATAGAAAATCGACAAAATACACGAAAAACACATAAAAAGCCAAAATAGAGCAAAACACACAATAAACTACAAAACGAACTAAAAACCAACTAAATGACCTAAAACGGGGGAGAAAGTATAACAAAACAGTAACGAAAAACGTAACCAAAATGGTCACAACAACGGCCAAGGGCCGAGGGTCTTTGACCACAAGAAAAGAAAAGAAAAGAAAAGAAAGATTAAGTTCAACTCTTATATATTGAAGTTCATGATATATTATTATAGATGTTGTCTAATTCAGTGACGGCCAGAGTAAGGGTTATGTACTAGGTTTCACACCATCTATAATTATTTTACCATGACTGAGGTATGTTTGAGGGATTAAGTTTCTCCCAGGTGAGAGGCCGACCTAAGGGCCTTCCTAATCCACCTGGTATTCAGCTGGGGCTTCGGCCTCAGTGTCTGGATGGTGTGCACATGAGCGGTCGAAGGCTGAGGGTCGACGGACCAAAGATAAAGTTTAAGAAAAGTTTACAGTACAGGACAGTTTATTTATTTTATGCTGCTTTTAAGTTTATGTTTACAGTAAAGAGTATTACACTTCCAGTTTTCCCACGAGCATGCAGATGTGCTCACACTCCCACAATCTTTCTTATCTCAGGTGTCGGAGTCCAGCGTGTCGGGTGAGCAGACGTGGCAAGCGTGGTCATGAGCAGTGGACATTTTTACACACATCTTATGTTTTTTTTTTTTTTCGAAACGATAGAAATTTTATATAAAAACACACAAATGTGCAAAGGTACAGCCACAAGCTGAATATAGACAGCCAACAGCTGAATACAAGCAGCCAACAGCGGAAAAGACTGGGAGGACAGGACCGAAGCCCGCCTAGAACCGACCCCAACGGGAAAATACTCAGGACACACGAACTAAACACAACGACCCTAAAAACTCCCAAGGGGAGAATAAAAACAAACACACAAACAAAATAACAAAATAACAACGACCCCAACAGGGTAATGCCCGAGTGTACGGTCCCAATAGGATAATAAAGGCAACACTCGGGCTAACCGAGGCCAACGGCCCAAACCTAAAACACTGACAACACAACCAAAACCAAAACAATGCAACACACAAAACCAAAAACTACAAATAAAAACATAAATCTAAACTAGAAGCCTCCCTCAGCAGAACTTCCGAAGAAGACAGCAGACGAAGCCAGCTACGAGGAGAGCTCCAAAGCTCTGGTACCACGCCCGCCACTGCAAAAGGTCTAGCAAGACGAAGACCATAGTCTCAGAACAAACCAAAGAAACCGACCCGCACACCGACCGCAAGAAATCACAATCGCCCCCCAACCGGCTAACACCACTAGCCAGTCCAAAACTGTCCCAAAAATGCCTAACACCACTAGCCACCTCCGGGAACAGACGGCCTCCCACAAGCTTGGAAACCGAGCTAGAGTAGGAAGGGGGCGAACGACCTCAGGGCTCAGCCACATCTGCCCTGCTCGAAGGAACAAACTCAGCCCGAACCAAACACCTATCCGTCCAGCCCGCAAGGAAGAATCCCGACCAACCACTCCAGCATAGCCGAGGTGCTAGGAGCCAGACTCTGGCCAAACCCGAAGACTCGCTATCAGGATTTCCTACCAGCCTGACAGTAGGAGACGCTCCGACCAAAGCTCGAATCCAACCTCCCCACCCAGCCCCCGAGGACGGGCCGTAACCCTCCAACTGCCACGTCATTGCGCCGGCCAACAGAAGGCCGGACTGGAAACCTGCAACACCACAGTGATCGGACAAGCGGCCACCGACTAAGGCTGAAAAGGGGAGAGAAAAACAGGGAAGACGTAACCCAACGAGCCGCATCCAGCCACTGCTACCACACTCCATCTAGCATCTCAACCTTGAAGCTCCGGCGCCACAAAACACAGAACAGCGAAAACAACGAAATCCGTCGGAGCCCAACAACCGCACCCCACGGTGAGAGAGAGAGAGAGAAGGAAGTGTCGTAGATAGCGACTAGGATGCACGGCGGTGAGCAGTCCACCGGCAACCCGGATGGCCGCTGAGAGAGGCGCCAATTTCTGTCGACGGAAGCTAGGTTACGATTTGGGGGCGGAGCAGCTAGGTTTAGAGAGAGAGGAAAGACTTCTTTTTGTATTTCATGTATTTGCACATCTTATGTTTTAAAATTCATGAATTTGTATGTAATATGTATGTGTGTAATATGTATTATTCATTTTAAGCTTCCGCTAAGTTTCAGTGCGAGATAGACGGACTGCATGTATAACTCCATCATCGCCGTAGTGGCTCGTTTGGTTGCATGTTTTATTTATGTCAGAGATAGTAAGTTAAGAAAGTTTTCGTAGCATCCCGCAATTAAGAAAGTATTTTCGAAAATAAATTTGCATGATATTTCGAAAATAAAATCGAAAAATTAACTCTGATTTTCAAAAGTCAAAGCTAGTCAAGGCGGGGTGTTACATTCTTCTTCTTCTTTTTTCATTTTTTTGTTCAGTCCACTGTCTCTCTCCTATTAGCAGACGGAAGCACACCGCCGACATGGAGAACTTTGTGTCTCCGTCAAAGATTCAAAGAGGCAAGTGGCAAGTATTATTTCCTAATCGTCTACCCCAATTGCTCAAATGACTAAATCGAAAATTCTTAGTGATTATTTGTTTTGTTATTAACTTATAAATCGAAACTTTGAGAGTCTAAAACATTATAGAGGGGCTTATTAATTGTTTTTCAGCATCAAAATTGAGTTGATTTGCTAAAATTAGTGAAATATGTTATTTTCTTTTTCTAAATTAAGTTTGTATGAAATGAGGGATTTGGGACTGAATGCATTACTAAATTGTAAAGAATTATATAATAATCTTCCTTGGAATGGTTGAAAGAAGGTGGGTTCGTTGGTTTGTTTTTTGGAAGAATTCAGAAGTTAAAGAATTATGCAAGTACGACGGTTGTCAATCTTTCAAGTAATAGAATATCAAGTGCTTATGGTGGATATTTTCTTATTTATTGATAGTTATTTATATGCTGCTTTAAAGATATTATTTTGTTGATTGTTTGTTACCTATAATTTTTGTTGTTTTTATAATATATATTATTAATTTTCTAAGTTTAAATAACAATCCTTTGTGTTGTATTTTAGTTAAATTAATTATTAAGTATGTATATAATTAATTGATTAATCTTATTTTTTTGTGTGTATGTGTTTACTTTTGTAGGCGTCCATGTTTGAAGAAGAAGAAGGAAGAAAAAGAAAATGAATCGTGAAAAGAGAAGAAAAATGTAGGGTGTGCTAAATCCAATCCCACATCGAAAATTAAAGGCTGCAAGTCCAATATATAAGCTTAGTGGGCTACTCATTCTATTGCCAATTGGTTTTATAATGGAACCCATTTGGGCTTGTATGTTGGGCTTGATGGATAACTGGGTTTTGAGTTTTCGGTCCCAACAATTGAGCCACGGTTGGTAGCCCAGTTGCGATGTGAATGACGTGGCATGTTCCCCGTGGAGCCGGTGGACGGCTGGTGGATCCTGTGCCTTGTGTCGAAAGTCTTCCTGGCGAAAGGGTGGTCAGGCGGCGGGTTCCTTGGGTAATAACGGCGGTACAAGATGGTCGGATCATATGAATTTCGTTCAAGGGGAGGCTCAATGTGGTCTTGTGTTTGAGGGGAGGTTTGTAGGGTGTGTAAAACCCAATCCCACATCGAAAATTAAAGGTTGCAAGTCCAATATATAAGCTTGGTGGGCTACTCCTTCTATTGCTAATTGGTTTTAGAATGGAACTCCATTTGGGCTTGTATGTTGGGCTTGATGGAAAACTGGGTTTTCAGTTGTTGGTCCTAACAAAGGAGAGAAAAAGAAGAAAGAGAATAAAAAAATGGATAAGACAGAAACCAATTAGTTATTAGTTTAATTTTTAATTGATTGTTTGTAACTTCTCATTTAGCAGTTAGTCTTTGATTTTTATTGAGCCTTCTTTTGGAATGAATTGAAGTAATTTTCGAATTCTGTTAAATCAGTTATTTTTACGGAAATAGTTTTTAATAGTTGGTTACTTATGTCTTTTAGCCATCTTTATTCCAATAAATAAAAGACGCGTTCTGATGGGTCTACTTCTAGATCTGAAGAGAACCGGTGAAGTTGAGCTCAGATCTGCTTGAACCGCCTCTGGATCGTTGCTAGACCGCGAGAATACCTGCAAAAACTCAACGCCGGAGGTGTTTCCGGCATAGAGCCTCCGACGCTCAAGTCAGTATGAGAGTGATGAAGAGATGCTGCGCAGCAGCTATGAGGGAGAGTGGAGAATGAATTAGAGTTAGGGTTTGGGTTTACCTCACCTCCTTTATATAGGAGTGCACATTTACCTGAAGTTCCTGAAATGCCCCGGTCGGCTGACCTGTAAGGTCTAAATTGCCCCGGTCGATTCGTCTCCCCTTCACAAGATTCCATCTTATCCTTTAAAGAATGTATAGTCTTGAGTATGTTACAAGTGTATCGAGTCGTTAGTGTATCTCACGTCTTGAGGTATAAAGAGTCGACATCGAGCATGGACGAGTCGACTTAGGGATCTTCTGGCTATCTGGAAGCTACGCCTTTGCTGGTCTTATCAGTGAATGTCGACTACCTTGGAGTCGATTTTAATCAAGTCGACTTCTATGAATCGACTTGCGTGCTACTTGCATCATCCTCATCATTCATCCTGTGAAGAGTCGACATTGGAAGAGTCGACTTGAGCACGTCGACATCATCATGTCGACATATAAGCGGTTCGGACGATTCTTAGGTCAAGTAGGGAGCCTTTGGGCCGGTATATCCTTATATGGCTATATCATCTTACTCTAAGCAGTCGACTGCTTAAGAGTAAATTTGGTGAAGTATGATTGTGTCGTCTTCCTACCATACTTGCTCGTACTTGCCTCTTCTACAACTCGTCTCGTCAATCGATTGGGGAGCACCTCAACCTCATGATCGCTTTTTCGGATAAGTCTGATACTCTGACAGACCCTTTTCCAATTTCAAATTTCGAAAACCCTAAAGTGACGCACGTCATCTCCATCGCCGACTCTTCAAATTCCACGCTCCATCAGGATCATTGATTCTCTTGTTGATCCAACGGTCAACATCTATCACCCTCGTGTATAAATACATTTCGGGTTCGCCTCAGATTACTTTTCACGCTCTCAACTTCTTTAATCTTCCAATCTCCTTCCAACTCTCCGGCAATCTTTGCTCCTCGGCTTCACCGGCGCTCTCCTTTTCCGGCTAATTCAAGTTCATTCAGAGTTCCTATCAACCACGCCATCATGTGTAAGTTTACTGCCTCTTAATTTGGCCGTTGGTTTTTGCCCCCTTTCTTATTTCAGTTTTTTTGGGTTTCGGAATTCCTGTGTGTTCTTCATGTTTCGTCAAACTCATCGTGAATTTTGTGCTGGATCTTTGATTGTGCATGTCTCGCTTGGATTTGTTTTGTTGTTTTTTGCTTTGTTGATTGTCGACTTCTGGGATGGAGTCGACATTTTATCCTTCGCTAAGTATATCCCTGTCGACCTTGCGACTTTCTCTTCTCTTTCTTTACCCTTTCTTTATTATTCCCTTAATCGACTCATGTCGACTTGTTGGTTTATCTCTTGTCGAATCGAATGGGTAATGACTTGTGGAGCCTCCTTGTTTCCTCTTGACATTGACAGAAGTCGAGTCGTGTCCAGTGTATTATCCCATGACTTCGCTAATTCCAACCTTTTCTTTTCTTTTCCTCTCTTTAGCTTTCGACTCGTCTTCTCTGTCTGGCTCGCTTGGTCGTCAAATCAACGAGTATACTCACCAAGTCGATGAGTGTTCTAGCCCTGACTCTGTCCAAGTGACCGGCATCAAGATGGTTTTTCCGCCTCTCAGCTCTTCTTCTCGCCCATCTGCTTCCATCGTCGATTGGAACGAATATGACCAAGCCCTCTTAGCGGGAGGTTTGGTCGACATCTCTCATAGCCCCTCTCGAGGAGGTTCTCCTCGTCTCAATCTAATTCCTCGAGGTATACCTCTTAGGTTCTTAGACATCCCTGTATATAGAACAAGTCATGTTCCTGTACCCCTAATTGCTCCTCTTCTCGACTCTCAAAATACTGTTTCGATAGCTTGTCCCTTGGCTAGGTTAGCTGTTCTTAATCCTTTTTCTAATGCCTCTGCAGCTGAGGTCGAGGGCTTCAGACAGTTCAATGGGCTTCCCTCGGACTGGGAATTGGTCGCCCCGGGTCCCGATAGTGATTTCTCACATCCCCCTTCCGGCTGCCATACATTTTTCGTGGACCAAGTCGTCTTTGGTCTTCATTTCCCTATACAAGACGAGCTTTTGCTGATAAGCAACTTGTACAATATACCAATAAATCAATTTTCTCCTAACGCCATTCGCATCATGATAGCCTTTATAGTCGTCTCTCGCATAGTCCTCAAATTCTTTTCACCCGAGTTTTTCTTTTATTGCTATGGCTACCGACTTTCCAAAGGCGCCCATTGTTTGGGTCGCCGTGCCAGCGTCACTTTCCTCGACGATCTCTCATCGAACGTGCCGAATGGAAATCGAAGTACTTTTTCATTCGACCTGCTCCCGGCATGTATCCTTATGTGAATAAATGGATCACCTCGAAAGTGAAATAGAATAAACGGCCTCGTTCCGACGAGTTTGCCGCGCTCTTAACAGAGCTCAACAAACATACATATAGTGCCCGTCAGTTGATAAAGGACCGTAAATTGGTCAATCATGCCCAAATCGTCATTTACGAGGACCTTCCTCGTCTCGATGATCCTCGTAAGCTGCTAACGTTCCTTGTGCGATTGTGTATAAATTTTGATTATTCTCATCATGACTGTTAATTGTTGTTAGAATGCTAACTTTCTCCTGTCATGTTTCAGTTAAGGCGCTCAAGCGTTTTGAGATGAAGAAGAATCAGCCGACCGGCCAGTCGGCTGACGGTTCTGTTCCTCCTCCTCGACCCACAGGCGGTTCTGGGTCGAGGCCTGCCGCCGCAGCTGCTCAGAAATCTAGGGTTGAGAACCCTAGCACCTCCAAACACAAATCGTCGGGCCCCGCTTTCCGCAAGAGGGCCCAAGAAGATCGGGCTGCCATCCTTATCCCCGACGACCTGAAGCGTCACAAGGTCGACAAGGGGAAAGGAAAGGCAGTCGAGAAGAAGGTCCCCTCCCCCATCACCATCAAGGACGTGACGGTCAAAATGCCCTCTCGGCTCTGGAATCATCCGGAGCCGTACCAGGTGGCTAAGTACCTCAACTCCCTCATCCTCGAGGACGACAAGGAGCGCGTCGAGGGGAACCTGTATGAGCGTTCAAACTACGCTATTCAGTGTCTCTCCCGGGTATTTTTTCTATCCTTCAATCGATTTGGTTTTTGCCTTTTCCTTTAAACTTGGTTCATCTTTTTCTCACCTATCTCCAATGTTTTTTCGCTGTTTCTGGCCGCGGCGCTTCCCTGCTTCGAGGAGACGAGTAAGGCTCCTTTCGCCTCCACTAAGTCCCTCGAGGACAAGTGCGAGGCTCAGCGCCAGGAAATCGAGGCACTGAAAGAAGATTTGGAGGCCTCGAAGGCCCTTGTCGATAAGCTGAAGGCCGACAAGGCTGTGTTTCGACATCTGAATGACAAGCTCAAGGCCGACCTCGACAAGGCTCGCGACGAGATCATGGTCTAGAGGGAGAGCGGCATCGAAGAGGGGCACAGGACGTTCTTGAAGTCCTCGATGGGCGCTGTCTTCCTTGAGACCTATCGCCAGGAGGTCGTCAAGGCTTTTTGCAACTCCCCCGCCTTCTTCGACAAGCTCTGCCCCGCCACCCTTCAGTACTTCGAGCACACATTTTCCGCATGGGAGGCGGTGGTGTCGGGGTCCGAGTTTGAAGGGAAACTCGACCGTGAGGCGGTTAAGGAGACGCTTCCCGAACTCGAGGGCTACGAGGGCGACGACTCTCTCCCTGATGATTACCCATGGTGGTCGGGACACGAGGCTTGGGCCATTCGCAAGGCTGGCTTGAGCGCGCAACTCGAGGTTCCTCCCACCCCCTTGTCTGGTCCGATCGAATTAATCGGGGCAAGTGGGGCTAGTCGCAAGGAAGAAGTCGAGGTGGGGGATGTCGAGCAGCAGGGTACCGAGCCGCTTGTCGACAAGGATGCTGACGCTGAGAAGACTGCCACGATTGTGGAGGGTGGAGATGACACTGCTGAGAAGTCGGATGCCGAGTCTTAGCAGTGTTGTTTATTCTGGGGCTGTGCCGCTTTCGCTTTTTATTTGCAGTTTTTGTTTTTCTCGTCTTGGCCCATTTTCAAGATTTGTAAGGGCCGAGACGACTCGGAATATAATGCTTCTCTTTTTATCAATATAATGATTCTCTTTTTCCTTCATCGCTTGTGTTTATTGTTTTTTCAAACTATCTTGCTGCTATTTCCCGTATATCTTCGCCCCAACTCTTCTTGCGAGCTGGTCGAAGTCGAGCAACAATTTGAACAGCTTCGTAGCTGTGAAACGTGAGTTTTTCAACTCGTCTCCTCCCCAATCCTTCTTGCGAGCTGGGCGAAGTCGAGCAACAATTTGAACAGCTTCGTAGCTGTGAAACGTTAAGTTTTTCAGCTCGTCTTCTCCCCAACCCTTCTTGCTAGCTGTTCGAAGTCGAGCAACAATTTGAACAGCTTCGTAGCTGTGAAACGTTAAGTTTTTCAGCTCGTCTTCTTCCCAACCCTTCTTGCGAGCTGGTCGAAGTAAAGCGACAATTTGAACAGCTTCGTAGTTGTGAAACGTTAAGTTTTTCAGCTCGTCTTCTCCCCAACACCTCTTGCGAGCTGGTTGAAGTCGAGCGATAATTTGAACAGCTTCATAGCTGTGAAACGTTAAGTTTTTCAGCTCGTCTTCTCCCCAACCCTTCTTGCGAGCTGGTCGAAGTCGAGCAATAATTTGAACAGCTTCGTAGCTGTGAAACGTAAGTTTTTCAACTCGTCTCCTTCCTAACCCTTCTTGCGAGCTGGGCGAAGTCGAGCAATAATTTGAACAGCTTCGTAGCTCTGAAACGTAAGTTTTTCAACTCGTCTCCTCCCCAACCCTTCTTGCGAGCTGGGCGAAGTCGAGCAACAATTTGAACAGCTTCGTAGCTGTGAAACGTAAGTTTTTCAACTCGTCTCCTTCCTAACCCTTCTTGCGAGCTGGGCGAAGTCGAGCAATAATTTGAACAGCTTCGTAGCTCTGAAACGTAAGTTTTTCAACTCGTCTCCTCCCCAACCCTTCTTGCGAGCTGGGCGAAGTCGAGCAACAATTTGAACAGCTTCGTAGCTGTGAAACGTAAGTTTTTCAACTCGTCTCCTTCCTAACCCTTCTTGCGAGCTGGGCGAAGTCGAGCAATAATTTGAACAGCTTCGTAGCTCTGAAACGTAAGTTTTTCAACTCGTCTCCTCCCCAACCCTTCTTGCGAGCTGGGCGAAGTCGAGCAACAATTTGAACAGCTTCGTAGCTGTGAAACGTAAGTTTTTCAACTCGTCTCCTCCCCAACCCTTCTTACGAGCTAGGTGAAGTCGAGCAACAATTTAAACAGCTTCGTAGCTATCTCGATGTTTGTTGTGTAGATGTGTATTAAAGTTGGTTGTACGAGATTTTTCGTTCTTTAAATGTGACCACTGCATAATTGTGTATACCGATGTCATGAGTGTAAGCTTTGTAATGTGCTCGAGATTCCGCTCGAGAATTTCAATCTTTATAGTTGCATTAGTCGACTTCGTAGTCGAAGGCTTCGTAGCCTGCTCAAGATTCTGCTCGCGAATTTACAACTTCGTAGTTGTGTTAGTCGACTTCATAGTCGAAGGCTTCGTAGCCTGCTCGAGATTCCGCTCGAGAATTTACAACTTCGTAGTTGTGGTAGTCAACTTCGTAGTCGAAGGCTTCATAGCCTGCTGAGATTCCGCTCGAGAATCTACAACTTCGTAGTTGTGTTAGTCGACTTTGTAGTCGAAGGCTTCGTAGCCTGCTCGAGATTCCGCTCGAGAATTTACAACTTCGTAGTTGTGTTAATCGGCTTCGTAGTCGAAGGCTTCGTAGCCTGCTCGAGATTCCGCTCAAGAATTTACAACTTCATAGTTGTGTTAATTGACTTCGTAGTCGAAGGCTTCGTAGCCTGCTCGAGATTCCGCTCGAGAATTTACAACTTCGTAGTTGTGTTAGTTGATTTCATAATCATCGGAGAGTTAGTCATCTTCCTAGCCGTTTTGAAAAGTCCAATTTTTCATACAATCATAATAAAGTCGACGCATAAATATAAGAATCATAATTGAAGCAAAAACTAAGATTCATTTCATCACTGAATTCAATTCAAACATCGTTCAATACAAAAAGTAGTTTGAGACATTGCCTTAAGCGTAAAAGCGTTTGAGGGTGGATCATGTGCCAGGATCGTAGAAGTTGTCGACCTTCTTCGTCCTCGAGTTCGTAAGCGCCCCTCTCGAGCACCTTTGTGATGGTATAGGGCCCTTCCCAGTTAGCTTCGAGTTTACCGACATGTTTGAGAGCGTCTGCTCGCTTGAGGACGAGATCCCCAATTTGAAAACATCTGGTTCGGACCTTCTTGTCGAAAGCTGCTCGCATCTTCTGTTTGTATTCAACGGATCGCACCCAGGCTTCCTCTCGGCCTTCTTCAATTAGGTCGAGAGCCTCTTCGATCATCTCTTCGTTTTTCTTTTCCTCGTAGAACGTCGATCTGTGGGAGTCTAGGCCGACTTCTATCGGCAGTAGTGCATCCATCCCATAAACCATGTCAAATGGAGATTGTCCCGTCGAGCTCCTTGGAGTCGTCCTATAAGCCCATAGGACTGTCGTCAACTCGTCAACCCAGGCTCCCGACGCTTTCTCCAGTCTTTTCCTCAACCCTTGGAGAATAGTGTGATTGGTTACCTCAACTTGCCCGTTTGCTTGTGGATGTGCGACTGATGCAAATTGTTGCTTAATTCCCATGTCGAGACACCATGCTTGGATCCGTTTTCCTTGGAATTGCGTCCCGTTGTCTGAGATTAATACTTTCGGAATTCCAAATCGACAGCAGATATTGTTGAATAAGTATTGTATCATCTTTTCTTCAGTAATTCGAGCCAAGGGTTCCACCTCGACCCACTTGCTAAAATAATCGACTGCGACTACTAAGAATTTTCTTTGCCCCGCCCCCATCGGCAACGGGCCCACCAAGTCGATTCCCCATTGAGCAAAGGGAATTGGAGAGTTGATTGTCGTCATATATTCAGCTGGGACATGGGTGACTTGGCCGTGTCGCTGGCATTTATCACATTCTCGCACCAGTTTTTCGGCTATCGTTCGCATCTTAGGCCAATAATATCCTGCTCGCAGTGCTTTACCCGTTAGGGCTCGAGATCCCAAATGTGCTCCGCAACATCCTTCATGGATTTCTCGTAGAACATGAATTCCTTCCTTCTTCAGAAACACATCGCAGATGAGGCCCGACTAGCGACTTCTTGTATAGGATCCCGTCGATTTCGAAATACTTGCTTAAATAACGAGCCATCTTTTTTGCCTCTTGCTTGTCTCCTGCAGGGATTCGACCCTGCAAGAGTTCGCGAATCGACTTCCTCCAATCATCCTTCAGATTCCGCCAAGTATACAAACGGAACCTAACCACACATGACGAATAACCAACCCGCAATGAATAGGGAAGGTATAGTAATGCTATGAATGACCCAATATCGAATACTGGTAATAATATCAGCAAAAGAACGTTCTCCTGTGCTTCCAGACATGCTCAACTCCACATATTCAATCCCAATCGGATCCTCTTACAGTAGAAGAACAAATAATGACTATTTATACCGGAACGAGGGGTTATCTTGATTCATTAGAAATTGTCCTGAGTGAAAGTTGCTTAATGGGGGTGGTCTTTCAAGCAGGAATGAGCGAACGAAGTCCGGTATCTCAGTAAGGGAGCTTGATCGTCAACTTCCATGGCTTCGCTTAGAACACTCCCTTCAAGGTGCATCGTAGTGATATGATTTCCCACCTTTCCCTCGTTCGAGCTGGCGATCCTTGCGAGCCAATCGGCTCGTTTGTTTTCTTCTCGCGGGACTTATATCAGTTCGAACTTCTCCAAGCCTTTTACAAGGCTTTGAATTTCCTCGACATACTTCATCATTCTATCCTCCTTGACTTCGCAATTTCCCAGCACTTGTCCAACGACGAGTTGTGAGTCGGAATGTGCTGCGATCTCCGTCGCTCCGCCACCGATTGCCAGTTGAATCCCCTTGATAAGTACTTCGTATTCGGCTTCATTGTTTGAGGCTTTGAACCCCATTCTAATGGCAAAGTCGAGCTGTTCACCTTCGGGGGATACGAGGACGACTCCCAAACCTAACCCTTTGGTCGCAGAGGACCCATCAACATGCATTATCCATTTCCTTTCCTCTCCTTTGGTGCCTTCTTGAATGAAATCAGCTAAAGCCTGGGCTTTAATGGCTCGCCTCGGCTCGTACCTTATAGAATACTCGCTCAGTTCGACAGCCCACTTCACCAGTCGACCTGAGACAGTAGGTCGACCCAATGTTTCTCCCAACTGGAAGTTTGTTCTCACCACTATCGTATGATTCAGAAAGTAAGGCCTCAGTTTTCTGGCTGTTATAACCAGTGTCAGTGCGGCTTTCTCGACTTCGGGGTATCTCGTCTCCGCGCCTTGAAGTACCTGACTTGTGTAATATATTGGATATTGGGAACTTCCATCCTCCCGCAGTAATACAGAACTTAAAGCAAACTCCCCTACCGAGATGTATAATATCAACTCGTCACCTGGTTCTGGTTTGGTCAGCAAGGGCAGCTCGCTTATAAAGTCCTTCAGCTTTTCGAAGGCCATCTGTGCCTCGTCACTCCATTTGAAAACCGTCTTCTTCTTGAGTAACTTGAAGAAAGGGAAACTCCTCTCGGCCGCTCGAGCAATGAATCTGCTCAAGCCTGCAATCCTCCCTGTCAGCACTTGTACTTCTCTGATGTTTCGTGGTGGAGCCATGTCGAGTATGGCCTTCACCTTGTCTTGATTCACTTCAATTCCTCGTTCTGTGACGACATAGCCAAGGAATCGTCCGCCTTTACTCCAAAGGCACATTTGTTTGGGTTCAACTTCATCCCAAACGTCCTAAGGGTTTTGAATGTTTCCCTTAAGTCGTCTGGATGTGAATTCGAGGACTTGATTTTCACCAAGATATCGTCGACGTATACTTCCATATTTCGACCGATCTGAGGTTTGAACATGCGATCCATCAATTGTTGGTAAGTTTCTCCTGCATTTTTCAGACCAAAGGGCATGACGACATAGCAATACTTCCCCTTGCTCGTTACGAAACTCACTTTACTTTGATCCTCCAAAGCTAGGGGAATTTGGTGGTACCCCTGAGATGCGTCCATCATGCTCAGCAACTCGCAACCGGCTATGGAGTCGACTAGCTGATCCATTCTGGGCAAAGGATAATGATCTTTTGGACACGCCAGGTTTAAGTCACGAAAGTCGATACACATACGCCATTTGTTCAATGCTTTCCTCACCATCACTGTGTTGGATATCCATTCGGGGAATTGAATTTCCTTTATGTGTTTGGCTTTCAGCAGCTTGTCCACCTCGACTTCAATTGCTTTGTCGATTTCTGCGCCATGGTGCCTGAGTAATTGCTTCACAGGTTTTTTGAGGGGGTCGACATTGAGTTTATGTTCCATAACATCCGGGTCGATTTCCGTTAACTCCTCAGGAGAAAAAGCGAATATGTCCCTGAATTCCTTCAACAATCCCACTAACTGCTCTCGCAGCTCGTCCTCCAACTCTCTCCCGACTTTGGTGGTCTGGTCCTCCGATTCACCGATTTGGATTTCCATCAACTCTCCATGGGGCTCGAGGTCACTCCCTCTCGGCCTCTTTTCACTCGACATCGGTTTTTTGCCCTCCTTTACCTCAGCTCGTTGGTTAGTTTTTACCGCAATCTGGTAGCATGTTCTCGACAACTTTTGGTCCCCTCGAGCCTCTCCCACTCGATCTCCAACGGGAAACTTCAATTTCATGTGATAAGTCGACACCACTGCTTGGAAGGCATTGAGCGCCGACCTCCCAAGGATCACAGTATACGCCGACTCGACGTCGACCACGACAAATCTCACCATTTTTACCTTTCTCAAGTCGCCTTCTCCCAGGACGACAACAAGCGTGGTTTCTCCTAGGGGAGCGACTTCTGATCCATTGAACCCGAAGAGTGATGTATGTAGAGGCGTAAGCTCAATGTTAAGTTCCATCCTTATGAGACATTCATAGAAAATCACGTTTATAGAACTTCCTGTATCGACAAACACCCTTTGCACCTCGTATCCCGATATCTGTGCGGTTATCATCAGGGCATCATTGTGTGGTCTCTCGACTCCCCCACGTCCGCAGGTCCAAAGTTCATCACCGGCCCACTTTCGTCGACCTGTTGGACCTCGACTTTTGCATAACGGCCTCGAGCATAGGCCTTTCTTGCTCGATTGGAATCTCCGTCTGTCGATCCTCCAAAAATCATGTTAATTACTCCTCTTTTTGGTGGGAGCTCCTCCTTCTCCGGTGACCTTGCCCTCTTACGAGGGCTCTTACTCCTTTCTCGTCTCCTGCTCGACCTCTCGCGATCTTTGTATATGAACTCCTTCAAGTGGCCCGCCTTTATCAACCTCTCAATCTCGTCTTTCAAGTGTCGGCAATCGTCAGTGTTGTGCCCGTAATCTTTGTGGAATCGACAATATAAGTTGCTTTCGGGCTTCATTGGTCCATCTTTCCTTATCTGCGGCCATCTCACCAAATCGTCGCGGATCTCCCTCTCCATTACTTCAGGGATTCTTGCGTGAGGGGCTGACAGGGGTGTGTATTGAATCGGCCTCCATCCTCTAGATCGTCTTTCACCCCTATCAGCTCGCGGTGATCCTCTTCTTTCTCTTGTAGATTGGCTCTTCTTCTCCTTTTTGTCGTCTCGACCATCAGCTTGGGACATTTTCACGCTTTGCAAGTAGTCGGCCTCTGCTTCTTCGACATTCATATACTTGGCACACCTCCCCAAAACGTCATCGAAACTTCTACCAGGTCGCTTGGCCAAAGAGTTCTTACATAACCCTGGTAGTAGTCCTCTCGTCAGTCCTCCTGATTTGATTTCCTCTGTTGCCGTTGGGCACTCAACACACGCCTTTGTAAACCTCGCCACATACTCTCGCAGCGACTCTCCCTTCTTCTGCTGCATGTTAATCAACGAGACGTAAGACTTCTCTTGCACCCTCACACTTGCAAATTGGTTAAGAAAGCTCGAGCTGAAGCCATCGATATCCTTAATCGACCCAGCGGGTAGCTGGTGAAACCAGTCCTGGGCCGACCCTGTCAGAGTCGTCAAGAGAGCGCGACATTGCACTGGGTCGCTGTAGCGATGAAGCACTGCCATATTTTCGAAACTCCTCAGATGTCGAGACGGGTCAGTGGAGCCATCATACAATATATTCAACTCCCTGAAGCCTTTAGGTAAGTCGGCTCTCAGGATCTGCAGCGAGAATGGATGTTCTTTTGCTCCTCTGTTCTTCGTCCCCCCGACTCGAGCCTGCAAGTCGCGGACCTGGGCCACCAGCTGTTCCAACGTCTCGTCCCTCGCTTGCGGATTGATAGTTCGAATGGAGGATTCCTCCTCGTCCACCCTTCTGTTCTGCTGTACGTTTGACTGAGCTTGTTGTTCCACACGAGGTTGGTGTTCGACCCGAGGCTGGTACTCGACACGAGGCTACTGCTCAATCTGCGCCACCTGCTTCATCTGGGCGGCCACAGCTTCAGCGATCATCTTTTGCATTTCGCTCCTCGACATTGTCAAGGTCTGCTCCTCGACGCGGGGTTGTGTCTGCTCCGGTACCTCCTGTATCAGCTTTCCCTCGTGTCGAGACATCTCTGTTGGTTCCTTCTCTCCATCTGGGTTAGGGTTTTGACTTGTTTCTGCCTGGGTCAACACTTGTATCTTCACTCCGCTTGGAGTGACGGAAGTTTCTCCACCCAACGTCAGCCCCGGTGGTGGAGGTCCTCCAAATGGTGGCATCCCCATCATTTGCATCACTGGGTGTTTGGGGGTGGAAAGTAATGGTGGCCTCTTGTCCATCCACGTCCCCCTGAACTCCTCGTTCAGATTCCTCTGCAAACCTTCCTTCTCCGCCATCAGCAAGCAAATCGGAGCTAGGTGTGAAGCTCTTTCTTCCTTCAAGAACTCCTCACAGACGACGCCAATATGATGGGTCTACTTCTAGATCTGAAGAGAACCGGTGAAGTTGAGCTCAGATCTGCTTGAACTGCCTCCGGATTGTTGCTAGACCGCGAGAATACCTGCAAAAACTCAACGCCGGAGGTGTTTCCGGCGTAGAGCCTCCGACGCTCAAGTCAGTATGAGAGTGATGAAGAGATGCTGCGCAGCAGCTATGAGGGAGAGTGGAGAATGAATCAGAGTTAGGATTTGGGTTTACCTTACCTCATTTATATAGGAGTGCACATTTACCTGAAGTTCCTGAAATGCCCCGGTCGGCTGACTTGTAAGGTCTAAATTTTCCCGGTCGCTCCCCTTGCTGCTGAGTCATCACAAGATTCCATCTTATCCTTTAAAGAATGTATAGTCTTGAGTATGTTACAAGTGTATTGAGTCGTTAGTGTATCTCACGTCTTGAGGTATAAAGAGTCGACATCGAGCATGGACGAGTCGACTTAGGGATCTTCTGGCTATCTGGAAGCTACGCCTTTGCTGGTCTTATCAGTGAATGTCGACTACCTTGGAGTCGATTTTAATCAAGTCGACTTCTATGAATCGACTTGCGTGCTACTTGCATCATTCTCATCATTCATCCTGTGAAGAGTCGACATTGGAAGAGTCGACTTGAGCACGTCGACATCATCATGTCGACATATAAGCGGCTCGGACGATTCTCTGGTCGAGTAGGGAGCCTTTGGGCCGGTATATCCTTATATGGCTATATCACGTTCCTTGTTGCATCACTCACTTCAAATTGACCCTTGTACCTATGAGGACAACAATAATAATTATTTAAGAATTAATAATTAATATTATTTAATTATATTATTTTTAAAAAATAAATTTATTAAATTTAAAAAATTAATTTAAAACTTACTTCAAAACACCATCGTTAAAAAAGTCGTCACATTTTTCACAATAAAATCTTTTCTTTTTGGGACATTTGCGAGATGATTGGTACCAGTAGTCACCAGTGAAATTCTTTATTTTGTTTAATTTTTTTAAAATACCTTGCTTTACGATATTCGGTAACTATTCTAACTTGCAGATCTACAATTAATTTATAAACATTGTCATCGATAGAATAAATTATTGACAAACTTCTCATTATACAATTAAAATTCCAACATTTACTTTTCAATTTTTTTTTAAAAAACAATTGAAATTCCAACCTAAGAGTCTTCAATTTTTATTTTTTTTTTCAAATGTCCAAAGTTTATAAGTTGTTTGATCTTAAATTTTCTACATACGAATTATATCTAATAATAGTGAAATTAGATATGAAATATTTTAAAAAAATATCCATAATGAATTACACACAAACATTGTTCATAATATTTTTTATTCTTTATAATCAATAAATAGATAACGTTGTACAATTTTTTTTGTTTCATTATCTACAATAAGATTGATCAATACAAAAGATATGACTATGATTAAATTAATCTATTAAATTAATATGTGTATATGGATAGATATATAAAGATTTATAATTACGATTACTAATTAAATTTGTGGAGTAAAAATTTAATTAGAGAATAAACATAGAGAACAACCGATATACTAATACTAACTACTAATACCATTTAAGTAAAAACAAACAAAGTCCTACATTACTTAACTTCAAACAAACCCAGTCTTATACCTACCACCATTTGGAGCTATAATGAAGTCTCTGATTGCAATAAGACTTCATTCCTTCAGATGGCGCCTAAAAAGCTCCATATGAAACTTCTTAATAGAAGCATGAATACGGTACCATTGAAATTAACAAATAAAAAAAACAATTCTAAAACAATCAACTATAAGGGAAAAAGTATTATATTCAATGTGAATATTGAAATCGAGTTATCTCAGAATCATGAAGTATTACTTCAAGACCCAAAACTGTAGAGCGGTCCCCAAATGTTATACGCTCGTAGCATCTTATAACACGAACCTTGATGTTCCATTTAGTCTTGTCCATGTTCACATTCTTAAGGAGAGTGAATGGCATGATTTTTTGTTTATTTGTTTTTTTTTTTGGTGGTTTTCGTGTGTGTTTTGCAGTAAAGATACGATATAATGATTCTGGAATAGAAGTATTTATTTATAACGATTGAATAATACTCAATACTTAATCTCATTACAATATTAAAACGTGACTTGTTAACTGCCCAACACGCTGAGTACTCCTTAACTGCACGATAGAGTGCGAGTACTTCTTAACTGTTGAACACTATAGAGACTGTAATCCAATTCAACCAACTGAAGTACAGGTGTTCATTTATGATTTATTAGTTATTGTTTATTTTTTATTAGTATTTCGTTATATATTTTTAAATTAAACTAAAAATGCGGCTGTTACGTAGGAACATAGGTGAATCTTCTTAATCTGAACACGATATATACGATTAGTATTACAATTACTATATTATTATTATTAGTGAGAATCCCGTGCGATGCACGGTGTTTCGTACCTCAAAATATTTTTTCAAAACTTTATGTTAACAATATATTAGTGTAATGCCCCATTTTTTCGTGGATTATTTGAGAATTATTATTATTATTATTATTATTATTATTATTATTATTATTATTATAATATCTGGTTTTAGTTTTTTTTTTCTTTTGATCGAAACCGGCCAGCGAGCCACAAACCCGCCCCAGCTAAACCCGACCCGGCCCCTCCCTCTCTATTCCATGCGTGTGTGTGTGAGTATTTTCTTGTGTATCAAGAAAATTTAACCTAGACTATATATGTATATATATATATATCTGCTCGTTTTCTTTTCTCGATCAGTCACCCGCAGCCTTCTTTCTCTCTTCCAAAACTCAGAGCACGCCCCTCAATCTCTCTCTCTCTCTCGTCAATTCCTCTCTCGCTCAATATTTCCATCACCGCCACACAAGTTCTCTTCATTGTTCTTCCATCGCCGCTGCATGTCTTCATCCTCGGCAGACAGAAGAAAATCCAGCCACCGCCTCTCAAGCCTTCCTCTTGTTTTTCCATTTGCCTCCCGCTCGTTGGCCTTCGCCTCTCGCAACCGCCGTCGCCGTCATCGCACAACAAGCCCTCCGCAACAACCGGAAGCAACTCCCAGCGAACCCCCTCGTCGCGCAACCCTGCTCGCGAAGTCCTCCTCCGTTCGCGATCAACAACAAGCCGGTGAATTCCCCTCCTCCGGCGACCCCAGCAGCGAGCCTTACGCCGCGACACCACCGACGCTACCTCAGTCACGTCGCTGCTCCTCACGCGTTCACCGGCAGCTGCTGCTCCTCCTCCGCGAGCCGCGCGTAAGCCGTCGAGTGCCACCGTGTGTTCGCCGTCACTACCGTTCGTTTCCTTCGGCCCGTTTTTCGAACGTGCTCCCAAGAACGGTACCGAGACTTTAACCTTGACTTATACGATCTTCATATGATATGTGTTTTATGTGTACATGTATTATATTGTCGATTGTGGATGAATATGTTGAGTCGTGTTTTAATTGGATTATGTGTCGATCTCGTCGGTTCGTGCGAACTCGAATGAGATCACATTAAAGTGTTAAGTTGATGTGGATTAAGGAACTTAGGATTGTCATGAACACAATGGTTTTGACATTGTGTCAATTTGACTTGTATGTTGGGAGATATGAATTTTCGAAATCCATATTGCTGTCGAAATGTGTTAAATTCGTGATATATTGTGTACAGCACCAATTAATGTGATTTCTTGTGTGAGAGGTCCTCTGTTCATTATGCTCGTTGTGTAAAATTCCAGATTAAAATACTAACTGTAGTTATTTTAATTAATTATTGTCATTTCCGGGAAGAATCGTGTTAATTGCATAGAAAATTGAGTTGTGCTCCAAATCTGTTGAAATTTGAGTATGTTGTCTCTCTGGCATATTTTCATGTTGTGTACAATTTTCAGAATTTTTGGATTTCGTTTGCTCGGGTTAAAAATTGTTTTAAATATTCTGCAGAACCTTGTATTAATTTTGATAAATTGACCTGATGTGGTTATTTTGTGATGTGCTTCAATATGTAAAAAGATGGGATTTATTTGGATTCATTTTGGTTCGGTTTTATTGAAAATTCAAATCTACAAAAAATTGTTTAAATTTTTAAAATTTGTGTATTTAACGTTAATAGCTGAAAATTTTATGAATTGTCATTCACCTGCTGTATCTGCTGGTGTGTAAATTGCATAGGCTAAGTCGTTCATTAGGTTTGGTTGTAAATTTATGTTCGCTTTTGCTATAAACTTGTCTGAATTTTATAAAATCATGTGTTTTGAGTTAAGGGCTGAAATTTGGTGGTTTTACTAAGTCTAGTGAGGTGGAATTCAGGTTAAAATTTCAGAACCTAATTCATTCAGCAACCTGACCAACCTGATTATGTGATTTATTGATCAGTATTTTTAAAATGTAGTTTTTGTGTTAAAAACTATAAACCGATTCACATGTTATTCTTGAGACTTGTTTGGATTACCTTTTATGTGAAATTGCATGAACTCCCATGTTTGATTCGTCAAGTCTATGTCTAAGAGTTCTAATGTCCACAGGACTTCACGAACAACTTAGTCGAATCAAGTTCGAATAAGTCAAATTTGTGATTTTCTCTTTAGGTCAAGATAAAATGTTGATTTTAGTATCTTGACTTAATGTAGGTATTTTGAGGTGTCGACCTCAACCTGCTTTCGAGATTCGTGATTGTGAATTGTCGCTTCAACCAGGCGGGTACAATTAAGTGTATCTACATTTATCGCACTCTTTATTCGTATAAAAGTTTCATTTGAAAATTGTTGTATGCGTGAGAACCCTAGTCTAAGTATCCTATTGGTAGTGCCTTTGACGAATGCATAAACAGTGAGGTCACCTGCCCGTTGTATCCGGGAGGAGGACGCCCTGATCCGTGTGTGATTCAGGGGGGAAAAAGAGCCCCACTGTCTCCTGCAAAAAAAATATACCATGATCCGTGAGTAGTTCGGGGTGGGACTCTCATGATCCGTGAGTAGTTCAGGGTGGGAAGGATTCCAGTTACTTCTTTGTCGTTGTATCTGGAAGGTTGTTGTATGTACATAGGAGGTTTGCGATAGGGCCAGGTAGGGAGTTAGACCTTGGATTTTATGCATACTGTATACTTTGATATTGTTTTAAATCTTTATGCGATATAAACTGTGCGATAATGGTGAGCTCGATGGTGATGCTCACCCCCATTATATTTCTGTTGTTTTTTCTTCCTTTCTTTAGGTTGAGCTGAGCTGGTGGCGGTGGCGTAAGGACGAGTGAGATGGTGGGCATTGGTCGATGATTTATATGCTTCCGCCTGTTTATGATTTAATTGAACTGATACATTGACTTGGCTTTATTTTTCTGTTTTGATCTGGATTATTATGCTATGTCGGTTTTGAACCTTTGGGATTATACCTTTACTTAATGGTGATCTTTTTGGAACTTAATAAATATTTGGTTTAAATTTGATAACTGTTAGTATTGCATGTGTAGGTTCTAACTGATATGTTGGTATGTTTGTTAAATTGTTGTTGGTAGTTAACTAGCGCCCGTTGAGTTTTAAATTTTAAGTTGAATTTGCAAAAATTTTACTTTGATTCTTATAAATAAAATCGGTAAATCCTTTAAAATAAAATGGGGCGTTACAGTTTGGTATCAGAGCTAGTCTGCGTTTCTGTAGACTGTCTCTTTTGTTTATGTGCCTGATGACCATTCGACCACTCGCTTTCCTTTCGCCACGCCAGCTCAAGGTATGAGTTTATTGTTTTGATTATTCTACTTGGGGCTTAGAAAATCTATCCACCTTTGATTTAAATTTGAACTCTAGACTTCCCTTTGTTATTTAATGTGCTAAATTCTTTTCGGCCTATTTAATGTAGAGCTATGGCCAACCGCAACAATCGCAACACCCTCAATGCTCGCAATAACCGGCAGCTATCCCCGCCTCCATCTCCCCCTCACCGGCAGGCCCCTCCGATCATGGACTTCTCGCGACTCTTAGTCCAGTTTCAGGGCATGCACGCACCCACTTTCTCAGGGAATGAGAACCCCACTGCGGTGCTCGAGTGGATGAAGGAACTCGATAAAGTCTTTGTTGTACTCCCTCTCTAAGATAGGCAGCGCATTTCGCTCGCTGCTTTCCAGATGAAGGCGGATGCTTCTGACTGGTGGATTGACCACTGGGCTCGGAGGCCAGAGGCTGAGCTTAACGCTCTCACCTGGGATCAGATGAAGGCGATGGTTCGAGGCAAGTTTCTCCCGCAGAGTTTTTGGGACCGGATGGAGCACGATTTCTATCATCTGCAGAAGGGCAACTCCAGCGTGGACGAGTGCATACGCTCTTTCACCTGGATGAGCGTCTTTGCCGGTGACACGGTGAGCACCGACGAGAAAAAGGCCCGTAAATTTCTGAAGGGGCTAAACCAGAGGATCCGTGAGCTGGTTGGGAGTCACGGTCCGATGTTCTATGCCGATATTGTGAGTCGGGCACAGGGAGTGGAGTGTTGTCTTATCCCGATAGCTCCGGTTCCCTCTTACTACCATGCTTCGCAGCCTGTTCAGACTGCACCACCAGCCTATCTCCCGCCGTCCTATCAGCCGCCGATCATTCCTCAGTTACCTTATCCGCACCCGACTCC
>BKCP01007848.1:1946287-2019366 GCA_008636005.1 Striga asiatica | reverse complement strand
ATCCTCTACCTCTGAAAAGAGGAAGAGTGATCACAAGAACCGCAAGAAGGGCAAGCGCCCTAACCATGGCGCAAAATGTGCAGCCTATCCACCAATTCCCAGCAGGACCGCCGCCGTGTGGAGCATGCGGGCGAGTCCACGAGGACAACATGTGTCGGGCTACCGACGTGACTTGCTACAACTGCCAGAGGAAGGGTCATTCCTCTCGTGCCTGCCTAGAACCTCGGAGGCCGAATTAGAACCAGCAGCAGCAGCCCAGACAGCCCTCGCCATACCAACAGAGGACGGGCAGCCAGGCCTGTGTCTACACTATCTCCCACAACGAGGCAGCCAACAACACAGGTACCATGTCCGGAATGCTTTCGATATCCAACGTGTCTAATTATGCTTTATGTGATACTGGGGCAACCCACTCGTTTATATCTTCTCGATGTCTTGAGGCCTTATCTGTTATAAATGTTTGCAAAGTTGATCCTCTCGAGGTTAGCCCAGCCTCGGGAAAAATTATTATCTCCGATTCCTTGGTTCGTGATCTTCATGTTAATATCGGTGGACGAGTTCTGAATGACGACACCTATGTCATTGAAATCTGAGACTTCGACGTGATCTTGGGCATGGACTGGCTCACCCGATATCTAGCCGACATCTGGTGCCAGGAGCGTGAAGTCACCTTATTTCCCAATACCGATCAGTTTGTTGTTTTCTATGGGGTGAAGTCGAGGGTTGTGCCTCGAGTCATCTCTTCTATTCAAGCTAGGAAGAGCCTGTCTAAGAGTAGCTGTCAAGGCTATCTCGTATCCTTGGTGTCCGATGTTGTGGACGAGCGAACTCTCGAGAGAGTCTCCATTGTTTGCGAATATTTCGACGTCTTTCCCGATGAACTGCCTGGAGGACCGCCCGGTCGTCAAGTCAAGTTCACCATTGACCTAGTACCAAGAGGTGGTCCCATTTCTAAGGCTTCCTATCGTATGGAGCCGAAGGAGATTCAAGAGCTCAAGGCCCAAATCCAGGAATTGCTCAAACTCGGTTTCATTCGGCCGAGTGTTTCTCCTTGGGGTGCGCCCGTTCTGTTCGTAAAGAAGAAGGACGGAACCATGCGCATGTGTATCGACTATCGTTAAGAACAAGTACTCTCTTCCCCGTATCGAGGATCTCTTCGACCAGCTGAGGGGAGCCAGCGTCTTTTCGAAGAACGATTTGAGGTCTGGCTATCATCAGTTGAAGATCTGGGAGTCGGATATTTCTAAGACCGCGTTCCGTACCAGATATGGCCACTATGAGTTTGTGGTGATGTCGTTCGGACTCAGCAATTCCCCGGTGGTGTTTATGGACCTTATGAATAGGGTCTTCCATCCTTATCTGGACCAGTTTTTTAGCGTGTTTATCGACGACAGTTTGGTTTATTCTCAGGACATCAACCAGCACAAGGAGCATCTGAGGATTATGCTGGAGACTCTTCGCCGCGAGAAGCTTTATGCTAAGTTCTCGAAGTGCGAGTTCTGGCTGGATCGTGTGGCATTCCTTTGTCACATTGTGACGGCTAGAGGCATTGAGGTGGATCCCGGCAAGATCGAGGCGGTGAGCAAGTGGGATGCACCAAGAAATGCTAGTGATGTTCGTAGTTTCTTGGGATTAGCGGGATACTACAGGAGGTTTATCGAGGGATTCTCGAAGATAGCCCGCCCCCTAACCAACCTTACAAAGAAGGTCGTGAGGTTTGAATGGAGTCAGGAGTGTGAGAACAGTTTCCAAGAACTGAAAGGGAGACTTACTACCGCACCAGTCTTGTTGATACCCGACCCTACTTTGGAGTTCACGATCTATAGTGATGCTTCGAAGATGGGCTTGGGATGCGTTCTCATGCAGCAAGGGAAAGTGGTAGCCTATTCTTCGAGGCAGCTGAAACCTCACGAGCAGAACTACCCCACTCATGATCTTGAGTTAGCTACAGTTGTCCACGCCTTGAAGATTTGGCGGTACTACCTCTACGGAGGCAAGTGTGAGATTTTCACAGATCATAAGAGCCTAAAGTACATTTTTACTCAAAAGGAGCTCAACATGCGCCAAAGGAGATGGCTTGAGTTGGTCAAGGAGTACGATTGCACAATTAGCTACCATCCTGGGAAAGATAATGTGGTTGCCGACGCGTTGAGTCGGAAGAGTCATAGCCAGTTGTCTTGCCTATTCACCGGGTAAGAAGTCCTAGTTCGGGAGTTCGAGCGACTACAGCTAGAGCAATGAAGTCGACTTCGACAACCGGTGGTATGTTGACCGCCTTGGCTGTGGGACCGACTCTTCATGAGAGGATTGTCGCCGAGCAGCCGAACGACCATTTTCTGTGCCGGATGAAGGAGTTGATGGAAGCCGGCAAAGTTGGAGGATTCGCCATTGCATCTGATGGAGCTTTGGTCTTCGAGGGTAGACTCTGTGTTCCGAAGGTGTGGGAACTGCGAAAGGAGATTCTGAGAGAAGCTCATAGTGCCCTGTACACCATCCATCCTGGTAGCTCGAAGATGTACCAGGACCTCCGGAAGTCGTTTTGGTGGCGAGGTATGAAGAGGTAGGTAGCCCAGTTTGTGAACGGTTGTCTAGTGTGTCAGCAAGTGAAGGCTGAACACTAGAAACCGAGAGGGCTGTTGAAGCCACTTGAGATTCCCATGTGGAAGTAAGAGCGACTCACCATGGACTTCTTGGTGGGATTGCCGAGATCGAGGTCCGGCCACGACTCTATTTGGGTGATTGTGGATCGACTCACGAAGTCCGCCCAATTTTTGCCCGTCCGGATGACTATGAAGGCTAGTGCGTATGCCAAGTTGTTCCTTGACGAGATTGTTTTACTTCATAGGGTGCTAGTGGAGATTGTGTCTGATTGTGACCCGAAGTTCATGAGTCAGTTCTGGAGGACTCTGCACCGAGCCATGGGGACAAGGTTGGAGTTCAGCACCGCCTTTCACCCCGAGACAGATGGTCAGTTGGAGCAGACGATCCAGTACTTAGAAGATATTTTGAGGGTTGTGGTCTTGGACCGGAGCCTGACTTGGGAGACTTCCCTCCCGTTGGTCGAGTTGACTTATAAGGGCTGATATTTGGTGGTTTTACTAATTCCAGTGAGGTGGAATTTATGTTAAAATTTCAGAACCTAAATCATTCGGCAACTTGACCAACCTAATTATGTTATTTATTGATTAGTATTTTCAAAATGTAGTTTTTATGTTAAAAACTATAAACAGGTTCACATGTTATTCTTCAGACTTGTTTGGATTACCTTTTATGTGAAATTGCGTGAACTCCCATGTTTGATTGGTCGAGTCTATGTCCAAGAGTTCCAATGTCCACAGGACTTCACGAACAACTTAGTCGAATCAAGTTCGACTAAGTCAAATTTGTGATTTCCACTTTAGGTCAAGATAAAGTGTTGATTTTAGTATCTTGACTTAATGTAGGTATTTTGAGGTGTTGACCTCACCCTGCTTTCGAGATTCGTGATTGTGAATTGTCGCTTCAACCAGGTGGGTACAATTAAGTGTATCTACATTTATCGCACTCTTTATTCGTATAAAAGTTTCGTTTGAAAATTGTTGTATGCGTGAGAACCTAGTCTAAGTATCCTATTGGTAGTGCCTTTGACGAATGCATAAACAGTGAGAGGTCACCTGCTTGTTGTCTCCGGGAGGAGGACGCCCTGATCCGTGTGTGTTCGGGGGAAAAAACAGCACCACTGTCTCTTGGAAAAAAAAATCCCATGATCCATGAGTATTTTGGGGTGGGAAGGATTCCAGTTACTTCTTTGTCGTTGTATCCGGAAGGTTGTTGTATGTACATAGGAGGTTTGCGATAGGGCCGGGTAGGGAGTTAGACCTTGGATTCTATGCATACTGTATACTGTGATATTGTTTTAAATCTTTATGCAATATAAACTGTGCGATAATGGTGAGCTCGATGGTGATGCTCACCCCCATTATTTTTCTGTTGTTTCCTCTTCCTTTCTTTAGGTTGAGCTGAGCTGGTGGCGGTGGCGTAAGGACGTGCGAGATGGTGCTCATTGGTCGATGATTTATATATGCTTCCGCCTGTTCATGATTTAATTGAACTGATACATTGACTTGGTTTTATTTTCCTGCTTTGATCTGGATTATTATGCTATGTCGGTTTTGAACCTTTGGGATTATACCTTTACTTAATGGTGATCTTTTTGGAACTTGATAAATGTTTGGTTTAAATTTAATAACTGTTAGTATTGCATGTGTAGGTTCTATCTGATCTGTTTGTATGTTTGTTAAATTGATGTTGGTCGTTAAGTAGCGCCTGTTGAGTTTTAAATTTTAAGTTGAATTTGCGAAAAAATTACTCTGATTTTTATAAATAAAATCAGTAAATCCTTTAAAATGAGACGGGGCGTTACAATTAGTCCGTTGACTCGTTTATATTAATATAAATAATATTTTAACATATATATATATATATATTTATTTATACAGAAAATTGATAATTTTATATATTTTGGTTCATCGTAATACTCAAATATTATTTTATTCAAACTTTATTGTTGTATAATATAATTGGTACTAATAACACCTTATAGAAGTAATATTCTTTTTTTATATAATGATAAATGTTTAATGCACATTAATATTATTTTTTGATGTAATTAATTTAAAATTATAAGTATTTTTATTGTTTGTTAGGAATGTTATTAAATGTAAGTTAAGATAAAATTGATTGTATTCAATAAATCTGCTTATGATATTTTCCTTTAAATGTTTGAATGAATTTGAATTCAAATTATAAATCAACCTCCAATTTTTCAAATAATTTCAAAAAAGTTATCAATTGTAGCAAAATCTAAACTTTTTGGCCGGATTTTACTTTCTACTTAAAGGAAATCCCTATTCCTATTTTATAGTAATAGATTATTTATTTTATTATCTACTATACCTGTAGACATGAAATGTTCAAAAATAAACTGCAAGATTCCAATCAAAATTTAGTTATTCAATATTTTATTACATTATTGAAATATTAACTATTTAACATCACATCTTTTAAAAATTAGAATAACGTTATTGTTGATATCATAACAAACAATCAAATATTGTAATAATTTATTGGAAATTTTTTTTCACCTCTCAAAGTATGCCATTTTTTTACAATTTGCCTCCCAATGTAATCGAAACTGACTATTTGCCTCTATTGAAAACCCTAATATGGTTCAAAAGAGTTTTTAACTCAATTAATGATAAATTTTAAATTAATCTTTAAAATTGATTTATGGTTTTTAAAGTCCATGGCGAGACGAAAAAAATGAGGTATGATTTGTCGAATTTTGAAAATTGATACCTCTATAATTGATCCACGAATATAGTAGGAGCATGAGTGTATAGAAAAAAATTCTATTCAAGTTTTTTTATAATCAAGATATCAGATTTTCGATTGGGAGGTGTCATTTGAAAGCTAGTAGGACCGATTTTCTAACACATAAATCTTATGAAAATCCAACGGTCGGATTTTGATCAGTATTTAAACAACTACTGATCAATAGTTAGCTTTTTTTAGGTTCCTAACTAAAATCCAACCGTTGGATTTCATAAGATTTAATTCGATAAAAAACTCGTCCTCCAAGCTTTCAAAGGACACCTCTCAATCGAAAATCGAATATCTTGATTATCAGAATAGTTGAATTGAATTTTTTCTATACACACGTGCTCCTGCTATCTTCGTGGATCGATTTTAGAGGTATCAATTTTCAAAAATCGACAAACCATACCTCATTTTGTTCGTCTCGCCATGTAATTTAAAAGTCTCAAATCAATTTTAAAGATTAGTTTAGAATATATCATTAATTGAGTTAAAAACTCTTTTGTGCCATATTAGGGTTTTCAATCGAGAAGACAAATTGTCAGTTTCGATTACATTGGAAGGTAAATTGTCAAAAAAAAAAAAAATGTATAGCAAAGTCTAAAAAATGGCATACTTTGGGAGGTTAAAATTTTTTTTCCTAATATATTTCCGCAAATTATTATAATGTGATAGTTTTCCATGTATCATCTGTAAATTTAAAGTTCAATTGGCCCATGCGTTTTTTTTTTAAAGAAAAAAAATATTTATCAATTCACATTATAGGATTCGTTTTATTTTAAAAGTTCTTATTCGCTAATGAAAAAAAAAATAAAGTAATTTGTACAATATTTCCTTAAAAGGAAAGCAAATCATTTAATTAAAAAGTCAAACTTTCTATTTCAATATTTTACCAACAACCTTTTTATATTAGTATAGATTATTAAATATTTTAGTTTAAATTATTTATCTAATTTTCATAATTTATACTTTATATATTAAAATAATTATAAGTGTTCGTATGCTTCTTGCCTGAATTTTATAAAAAAAATTATCTTAAATTTTGTGCATAAAATTTAAATCTAATAGTAATGAAATTAGATATAAAATATTTTAAAAACATGTAAAACACAAACATTCTTCATTCTTCATAATAAATAAATAAATAACAATATTTTTGTAGAATATATTTTATTTCATTTTCTACAACATACAAATTAAATCTAATTAATCTAATTAAATCTAACAAAGTGAAATGTTCAATAGAGAGTGTTGAGTACTTCTTAACTGCAAGTGCGTGTACTTCTTAACTGCTGAACACGATAGAGACTGTAATCTAATTCAACCAACTAAAATACGAGTTATTTATTGTTTATTAGTATTTCTTTGTATATTTTAAAATTAAACTAACGCGACAGTTACGTAGGAAGGCAGGAACGTAGATGAATGTTCTCAATATCTGAACAAGATATATACTATTAGTATTACTGTTACTATTATTATAATAATAATAATAATATTATTATTATTATTATTATTATTATTACTATTATTATTATTATTATTATTATTATTATTATTATTATTTAGTATTTAACTGTTGAAGACTGCGATTCAATTCATGTTGTTCATTATAATTTTTATTTATATTTATTATTTATTTTTGTACTTTATAACTATTACTATTATTTATAAATATTTTGTTTGATAATTAGTAAATGTTAATTTTATTTTATGCAGGAACAACAATTCGGTCACATGAATGAATGTCCAAGTGAAGAATTTTACTTTTTCACTAGTACAACACCCGTGTGTATTACACGGGTACTTGGTAGAAAATTATTTTTAAATTTTAAAATTAATGAGAAAAATTATTTTAAATTTTATTTACTAGTTTACAAAAGATATATATTATTATATATTTTAGAATGACACTTGTTACCTGTGCAACTTACATGTGTTATATTATAGCAATTTTTATGATAAATAAATATAATTTTTAATTAGGATTAAAAATTTTTTTTATTATTGTTATAAAGATAAATATAATTTATTGTTTTATACATACAATATGGATGTTAAATCGAAGCTCATCAAGAGATAATTAATTTGATATATTATATATGTAAAACTAATAAAAAATACAAAATTTATTAACTTTTAAAATACATTTACAATTCAATAGTTATAATAAGAAATTATATTAAAATACAATTAATACATGTAACATGACCATAAATAATCAACATATTTCTGGATAATCCGAACCTAATTATTTTTGGATTGAAAGTAAATTAAAATATATCCAAGCCTAATAACAAAGCATGTAATTTTGCCGCATAGGATCCCGAAGCATGCGAGCCAGCCACTTAGCCTCAACATGTTTTCAATTATTATATAGGGGGATTAGTAATTGTAATTATTAATCTCTCTCTATATAATTATTTTTCATTAGTAATTATTTTATTTTTAAAAAACAAAATAAATTGAAGATTCATGAATTTTTATTGTCTATTTATATTGAGGAAATTTTCATCACTTACATGGTATTTTTATATTTATATTTACATAGATATAAATATATATAGATAGATATATAAATATGCTAACTCACCATAATAAAGTGAAATATTTTTTAAAACATTAAAACACTGTAATGGAAAGTACAAATATTTTTTAAAACATTCACACTGAATCAAGAGCGGAATAAACTACTTAATCCAGATTAAAGTGTGATTTTGAATAATAAAGTAAAATATTTTAAAACATCAAAATTCAAATGTGCAACTAAGCAGATTTGCCGTACAGTGACGTAGGATCCACTTGCAATTTCTAGACTTTCCCAATATAAAAAGAGTATTGTAGGGCCCACATCTAACTTTCCAAAAATAGAAAGTGAGTTGCCTAATTATATAGTAGATAGATGTGTATAACAGTATAGTGCATTATTTACTGGTCGGTTAGCCGAATTATCATAAATACTATTGATGAAGTCGACTGTGGTGCAATATGTCAGTATTAACGTGCAATTTGTACAGCGCTAATGTGCATTGTTTATTTGATCAGTCAACGGAGTTATCATAAATACTCGAAATAATTTATTATACGCATTATGAAAATAAAATTAGGATTTAAATATTTGTAGTAAATATATATTGTATCTTTTGTTGGTTGAAAATAAATATTTTCATATAAAAAATATAAAAAAATATTTTTTGTACAGTTTAGTTGGTTCGGTATGTTGAAAAAAAAAGAATGCGGATATCGAACCGAAATTTTAAATAATGTAGAAAATATGTCCAAAAATGAAAATTTCAGCTCAATTTTCGTTTGCTATTGTGCAATCTACTAGTCAGTAATGTGCAATTCGTCTAGTACTATTGTGCACCTAGACAGTCACTAATGTGCACCTTGTTTAATACTATTAGGAATTCAGCAGTGCAGTTCCATTGGTTAATCCAATTAACCTAAAATTAAAATTAATTTATTATTTATATTATAAAATTATATTGAGTATGTTAATATGTTTATTTAATATTCTATACCAATTTCTTGTTTGCTTCAAAATGCCTAATAAATACATGCAATAAAAAAAATATATATTAGAAATAACAGTTTTTTTGTATAATTTCTATAAATTACATATTTGACCTATGGTCTATATTGAAAAATACTAAAATTTCTAGAATTGCAAAATATTTTTTTATTAATATAAAAATATATTTTAGTATTTTATTATTTCTATATTCTTTTTAGTAACCAGGATATAATATAATTATAAAAAAAATATAAGAAGAAACGAAAGAAGATTAAAATTGAAATTTTATATAAATCACATTTGCCACATGAACCATGTTGATATCAGGATCAAATGCATTATGACAAAGGATAGATTAAAGATTTCATAAAGGCCAAACCACGAACTGGGTCTTTGACAATAAAAATTAAATTGATTGACACCTCAGAAATATCACCTCGGTTCTCAACGACGTCCGAAGACAAACGGTAAATCCCAAAGGTCGTCAGGATAAAAGCTAGAATCTCAAGATTGCCACCTCGGTTAGAGAGCAGCTTATCGGAAGTCATGGGAGACTAAAATTCTATCGAAAAGCCGACGTCGCGAATAGCACCGACTTCAACCCGACAGAAGTGACGCTTGTCACACAGGTAGAGGAGCGCCCATGCTCATCATTACCTAAAAAAGCCTGCCTACGTCATTGCCGCCCCTAAGCCGTCAAATCCTTGTTAAATAAAGCCAATTTATCTTGGGAGGTGTGCCAAGCATAACTATAAATAGCCGCATTAAAGACAATACGAGGATTCGGCTCTAAGACACAAAAACTCATACATTTATTATCTCGGTTTTCTCTGCTACCGACTTGGTGTACTAAAAAAAACCGACCTTCCAATTCTGTAACTGATTTCAATATCTTCAATAAAAATCATATTCTCTGCAATCTTTATTGTATTTTTTACCTTAATTACGTTGGTTAAATCCGTTTATCAACATTTTGGCGCTAGAAGAAAGGCTCCATAAGATATTTGGAGTTAATTTTCGAGATAAAAATACACCACATCTCAAAAACCAAGAATGTCGCAATCCGGACAGGATAATCCGACGACCATGGGAAGCGCCGTTCGCGTTGTGGAGGCGCCTACCGGTCAACACAATCCGGTGCCTGTGATGCCAGACCTCACCACACTCATGCAGAACCCAGAATTTGCCCGGGGGCTCACTGCTTTGCTGGCCCAAACTATGCCAGGGCCGTCACGAAGGTTGCCGGGACAATCCCTTGCCTCGATAACTCCGGACAACGAGTCCCCTCCATACAAAGGGGTGACAACAATCAAGCTGCGTCACATGCAACTTCACAACCACGCAACAACAATCCACCACCCCCGTCGGCGGACAACGTACTTCCGGCAGAAATGAACCTGCCAGAGATGAATCAGCTAGAGATGACCGCTGAAAGTCATCCTGGACACGTTTACAGAGTTCCCCATGCAGTCCGGCCACTGTTTCAACAACCCGAAAACCCGGCTGACCTGCGACAACAAATTGAGCATAATCGTTGCGCTCGACGTAACATTTCCGAAGTAGAGGCATTAAGAAGGAAGGTAGCAGAGTTGGAAGCCCGACAGGCCACTCAAATCAGGCTTTATCAGCATCCCCACATGTCTGAGCCGAGTCATGTCTATGTGGAAGTCGGTTCTCCTCTAGCACCCGAGCTGACCAGGGGCCCATTGCCAGGAAAAGTCAAAATCCCGCAAATTGGTCTCTATCATGGAATCGCTGACCCCGATGCTCACCTCAGACATTATACGTCATGGATGGACTTACATGGTGCCGACGACGCTCTACGATGCCGTATGTTCTCTTTGACCTGAGGTCCTAAAGCTCAGAAGTGGTATTATTCGCTACCGGTCGAATCGATCCGATATTGGTGTCAACTTAGATCGGCTTTTAGGTCCCATTTCATCGGGGCCCAAGTAAGCTTAATACCGAAGGAATCAATTACAAATATAGTCCAGAAGGAAGACGAAAGTTTGAAAGATTACATTGCGCGTTTCAATGAACGCGTGCAAAATATGGAACCTTGTCATCCGAAGACACTCCTTGTCTCGGCAATATCGGGCTTAAAGCCAAGATCCATGTTTCGCTGGGCACTATGTCAAAACAAACCAAGCACTTTTCAAGAATTCCTTGTTCGCGCTCAACAAAATGTCATCGCCGAGGAGTCTATGTCGGTTACTGACCTCGAGTTCTCATCTTCAAGAATTCCTTGTTCGCGCTCAACAACATGTCATCGCCGAGGAGTCCATGTCGGTTCCTGACCTCGAGTTCTCATCATCAAAAGGTCAGAAACCGACTTTCGAAAACAAGAAAAAGAAGCACCTCGGCAACTCGTCCAAAAGTCCACCCTTCAGGGAGCCGTATAAGAGTGAACCCAACGATACAGACATGAAAGCTGTTAGAAGACAATACAAGGAGGACTTGACCACAGAGTACCGATCGATTTATTCAGTCGGTGCTGCAACAGTTTATCAAGAGATCAAAGGAAAAGGGATAATTCCTGAAGCCCGACCAGTAAAAACTCCCGAAAGTCAGCTGGACAAATCACGGTACTGTGAATACCATCGATCACCAGGTCACAACACCGATGAATGCCTGAGTTTGTTGAAGCTGATTGGAAATCCACAGATGAGGAGATTTACCAAACATGAAGGCAAAGAAAGGCGACAAATAGCCCATATTCCTGACCGAGATGAGGAAGATGAAAAAGCAATGAATACAAAAAGAATTCGTCTGCAACAAGGAGAAAAGGAAATCTTCATGCTCAGGCCAAACGGGTCCAGGTCGACTGAAGACCGACTTGGGAAGAGAAATAGGGAACTCGAGAGTTCTAACACTGACCACACTCCTCAAATTTCATCTCGGTTAGGTTCTGTTCCCCGAGTTAATACCAACCGAGAAGAGTTGACATCCTCACGTCGGCAAGCTAAAGCATATGCTAGAAGGGCATACAACTCGGGAAAGCAGGTAATAACAATCGATTTGAGAGAAACGATTAACTCGCGCACTTGTCCGGTCACCTTCACATTGGAAGATGCGAGCTTGTTCGATCATCCTCATTCAAATGCATTACTCATAACCGCCCCAATCTGCGTAATTCCAGTCCATCGTATAATGGTGGATACAGGCGCATACTCAAGTATCCTTATGCTTCAGGCCTTTAAGAAGCTCGAACTTGACCCAGCCGACGTTCGTCCTTGCAACGATAAGATCCATGGTTTCAACGGGAGCGTGTCTCTTCCATTGGGTGAAATCACTCTTCCCATCAGGTTCGGAGGTCATGGGCAAACTTCCAAGGTCATCATGGAAAACTTCAAAATCATGGACATCAATAACGAATATAATGCCATCATTGAGAGGACAGCCCTATACAAGTTACGAGCGGCAGTGTCCATTTTTCATTATGCAATCAAATTTCCAACCGCTGATGGCGAGGGAACTCATTATGGCGATCAGCGAGGAGCTCGTGAGTTAATCTTAGCAATCTCTTCTCGAGAGATCCACAACATAGAAATGTACGCTGAGGAGAAGGAAAAGAAGATCGACTGTACCCGAACTCTGTAGAGCTCGGTTCCTGGAGACATTCAAGGTGTCGATCTTGGGATTGCTCCAACTCTGTTGGAGGTTCAGCCGACATTGGCAATTCTAACCTCAAACCCTTCCAACTTCAGTGAACTTATTGGAGAGGATCTTACTCGAGATAGGGGGAGAAGACCGGGAAAGGAACCCGTCATGGAAGAAGATGAACTAGATCCACGTAGTCAATTCAAAGAAAAGAAGCAAGGAAACCGAGCTGAACCGTCCGAGGAAATAGAAATCATTTATGTTGATGAACCAATTTGTGACAAAGAACTTCGTATTGGAGCTGACCTTCCAGGGCCCATTTGAACCGAACTCATCTCGTTTCTGAAGTCTAATGCCGACGTCTTTGCCTGGAGGCACGAAGACATGAAAGGGATAGACCCGAAGGTAGCCTGTCACCGACTCAACATTGATCATACGATCAAACCTATCATCCAGAAGAGACGGAAACTCGGTCCAGATCGACAACAGGCCTTAGAAGAAGAAGTTAACAAGCTCATTGATAACAAGTTCATCAAAGAAGCCAAATACCCGACTTGGGTGTCCAACCCCGTCCTGATGAGGAAAAGTAACGGGACATGGCGTCTCTGCATCGACTTTTCCGACCTCAACACTGCCTGCCCAAAAGACAGTTACCCGTTACCACACATCGACTACATGGTGGATGCTACTTCGGGTCATGAGCTGATGAGTTTCATGGATGCATATTCGGGATACAATCAAATTCCAATGGATCCTGAGGAGGCTGAACACACTTCCTTCTACTCGGCAAGGGGCCTGTACTGCTACACCATGATGCCCTTTGGATTAAAGAACGCTGGGGCCACTTATCAAAGGTTGGTCAACAAAATGTTTTCTAGATTAATAGGGCGAACCATGGAAGTGTATGTAGATGACATGCTTGTAAAATCGGTATATGCTAGTGATCATATAACCCATTTGAATGAAATGTTTGGAATTTTACGCGATTACTCCATGGTGTTAAATCCTAAGAAATGTACGTTTGGGGTGAAGTCGGGTAAATTTCTAGGCTATGTAGTCAGTCAAAGGGGAATAGATGCAAATCCCCAAAAGATCAAAGCTATTATGGACTTGAAGTCACCGACCTCGGTTAAAGGAGTGCAAGGACTCACAGGTCGGCTCGCTGCTCTGAATCGATTTATATCCAAGTCAACAGATCGATGCAAACCCTTTTTTGACGCAATAAAAAAAGAAAAATGGTTTGAGTGGACCGATGATTGCCAAAAGGCTCTGGATAGCATCAAAGCCGCCTTATCCCAACCTCCTACTCTGCAAAAACCAAAGCCCGATGAAATGTTGTATTTATATCTCGGAGTCAGCAACTCAGCGATAAGCGCGGTACTTATCCGTGAAGAAAATTCCCAGCAATATCCGGTGTATTATGTCAGTAAAGCTCTCCACGATGCCGAGTTGAGATACCTGCCAATGGAAAAACTGGCTTTCACACTCATCACTGCAGCTCGGAAATTACGACCATATATCCAAGAACATTCGGTTACTGTATTAACCGCGTTCCCATTACGACAAATTCTCCACCGACCTGGCACATCGGGTCGAATGGTCAAATGGGCCGTGGAATTAGGGCAGTTCTACATCCACTACAAGCCAAGGACTACCGTTAAGGGACAAGTTTTGTCCGACTTCATCGCCGAGTTCACACCAGGAGTCGAGGAAGTTATCAGCGATCACCCCTGGATGATGTATGTCGATGGATCATCAACCGCAAATCGAGCGGGAGGAGGGATTTTCCTAGTTGATCCCGATCAACGGGTCTTTTGTCACTCGATTCAATTCCTTTTTCACGCTACCAACAATGAAGCTGAATACGAAGCATTGTTGTCGGGGCTAAACCTGGCAGAGGCTATGAACATAACTTACATCAACATTTTTTCGGATTCGCAACTGCTAGTCAATCAGATACTTGGTATCTTTGAAGTTAAAGAACCACGCTTAATGCCATATCTAGTGATGGCCATGAAGAGGTTATCCAAGTTTCAGTTCAAGATTGAACATATCCCATGGACTTCTAATGTTCAGGCTGACGCCTTGTCGCACCTTGCATCAAGTGCGAGGATCGAGGACGTAGAGTATGTCCAGGTCGGTACACAGGAACTTCCCTCTACCTTAGTAAAGCAAATTGCCAGCACCGAGCCAGGTTCCCTGGACCAAATTGTCACCTGGATGGATCCCATTATAGCATATCTCGAAACTGGGGCCCAACCACAGGATCCCAAAGAAGCAAGAGCCTTGCGAACTCGTGCAGCTCGATTCACTCTGGACAATGGAACACTTTATAAAAGAGGATACTTGGTCCCGTTGCTAAAATGTATACCCGAGCAAGAATCGCTCTTCGTATTGCAAGAAATCCATGACGGAGTTTGTAGAAGCCATTCGGGGTCTCAAGCTTTAGCCTATAAGATTCTACGGCAAGGATACTATTGGTCGACTCTGAAAAGAGATGCTGCAGATTGGGTCAGAAGGTGCGTCAAGTGTCAAATATTCGCGCCCAACGTCAACTTGACTCCAGAACCACTCAGGTCGGTATTCAGTCCGTGGCCTTTTGCAAAATGGGGAATCGACCTGATTGGACCCTTACCAATTGGGAAGGGAGGAGTTAAGTATGCGGTCGTCGCGGTCGACTACTTTACAAAATGGGCCGAGGCAGATCCGTTAGCCACGATCACAGAACAGAAGATGATTGACTTCATATGGAAAACATTAGGATGTCGGTTCGGTGTTCCAAATTCTATCGTAACTGATAACGGCAGGCAATTTCAGGGCAAGAGACTCGCAGAATTTTGTGAAGAATACAAGATCAGACACCTTTTCTCGTCTCCATATCATCCACAGGCGAATGGTCAAGTTGAAGCCGTGAACAAGATTATAAAGAATGGTCTCAAGGTGCGGTTAGACAGTGCAAAAGGAGCTTGGCCTGAAGAACTCCCCAATGTTCTTTGGGCATACCGAACTACAGCTCGATCCTCGACCGGTGAGACACCTTTTTCATTAGCCTATGGATCGAAAGCAATGATTCCTGTTGAACTTGGGTCCCCAACATATCGGGTGCAAAATTTTGAAGAAGAACATAATCAAGTTAATATGAGAGCCAATCTTGACTTGGCAGATGAACTACGTGCACAAGCCGAACTCAAGAACGCTGCTTTTAAACGGAGAAGCGAAAAATATATCAACTCCAAGCTTTGCCCTCGTATCTTTAAAACCGGCGATCTTGTACTCAAAAGAATTGTGGGACCCGACCCCGGACCATTAAAACCGAAATGGGAAGGTCCATTCCGGATAAGCGAGGTTTTAACCAATGGGGCCTACCAGATAGAGTATTTGGACGGGACACCACATCGATACCCGTGGAATGCACAATATCTGAAAAAGTTCTATCAATAAACAAGCCCCAAGTGCCTCAAGTCGGTTTTTTAACTGACGTTCTGTATAAAGGCCCCAAGTGCCTAAAGTCGGTTGTTCAACTGACGTTCTGTAAAAAGGCCCCAAGTGCCTCAAGTCGGTTTTTCAATTGACGTTCTGTAAAAAGGCCGCAAGTGCCTCAAGTCGGTTTTTCAACTGACGTTCTGTAAAAAGGCCTCAAGTGCCTCAAGTCGGTTTTTCAATTGACGTTCTGTAAAAAGGCCCCAAGTGCCTCAAGTCGGTTTTTTCAACTGAAGTTCTGTGAAAAGGCCCCAAGTGCCTCAAGTCGGTTTTTCAACTGACGTTTTGTAAACAGGCCCTAAGTGCCTGAAGTCGGTTTCTCAACTGACGTTTTGTAAAAAGACCCTAAGTGTCTGAAGTCAGTTTGTATTAACTAACGATTCTTTATAAACTTTGAATTTTAAAGTCGGTATTTCAAACAACTGGCATTCTGAAAAACGGCGAAAAACGCCTCAAGTCGGGAAATGGCTTAGATAATTTAAGTCAGACAAGAAACCAATAGAATCCGAGGTTATTGATTTAACATAACAATGCGCGAAAACAAACAAATCATTGAAAGGGAAAACATTCATTTCAGTTCAAATAAAACATTTTCTTACAATTGAAAAGGAAATGCGAAGGGATGTGCCAACGTGATGGTCCACATCCGAAAGGAAAAAAAAAAAAAATTGAAAAGCAACAAAAGCCAAAGTCCTTCGAAAAAGTTAGAAACATCATCTAGGCAGGGTCCTTCTCGGTCTCAGCCTGGGGATCGTTATGGTCTTTCTCCATTTCCATCTGGGATCCATCGACGCCCTCGAGAGTACCTTCCTCTTGATCTTCTGGAACTTCGGCGCCATCTCTCACTATCTCATTCAGTCTGGAAAAGATCGCCGCATCCAGAGCTTGGGGGTCCGGTACGATCTTCACAATGCCGGAATCAACGTCCCCAGTACCCTTCGACAACTCGGTACTCGACGGAGGAATGTCGGCAGTCTCCTCAGCTGCAACAGCCACAAACTTCTCTGCATACTCTACCACTTCCTTTTTAATCTCAGCTGGAGTCAAGAGGTTAAAACGTTGTTCAACTGCGAAGTCGGCAAGAGTGGAGATAAACACATCGGCGAATTCTGCTCTTTTTTCTTTCTCCCCCTCAAGAACCATGTTGACATAAGCACGCCGAAGAGCCAATTGTCTATCCGCGCTCAACGGAGGAAGCCCGCGAGCGACAACATCTTCTTCAGAGCCACCCAACACCAGCTCACAATAGGCTCGCTCGTCATCATCGACTGGAACATGGATATTCTCAATCTCAGGGTCGAATCCGAATCTTTCTAGTTTTATCAGCATAATGGCCTTCAAGTCCCCAACACCATACAAACCCGATTGAAATCTGTCAATCACCCAACGGAGGTTCAAACAGGAATTGAGCTCGATGTCCCTCTCCATCTCGTCAGAGCCCTTGAACTCCTGCTTCCCGAGTTCCTTGCCTTCTTCCAATCCCTGCGCATACTTGAATTCTCCAAAAGCATCCTTCTCTTTCTCCAACTTCACCAACTCGGTAGCATGTGCTTCTGCCAGACGTATTAGTTGCACTTCCTTCTCAGCTCTGTCTTGACGAGTTTTCTGGTGCTCCTCCCGAGTTCGTTGATGGTCTTCTTGCTCCTTCAAGTAGCGGTTCAAATTATTCCTGACCTCCATCTCGGACGCACCAATCTGCGCCGTAAGCTTGCGCACCTCGTCTTCTAGACGCTTCTTCGCAGTCAAGTCTTCAACTTCAGTTTTTGCTGTAACAAGTTGAACAGTTTTTTCTTCAACCTCAGTCATCAGAGTAGCCTTGTCCGCCTCCAAGGACATTATTTGACCGTCGCGTAACTCCATCTTGTCCTTACGCTCATCTAAAGCTGCAACATTCATTCGAAACTCATCTTCCATTGTACAGAGGCCGACCAAAGCTCTCCCCAAGGTGGCCTTGGCGTAGCTGAATCTGTAAGCACTAGACAACCCAGAAACTCGCGCCTCTGTCAAAGGGTCCCATGACATCAATGGAACCCGAGCTGCCTCCATCACATGCGAAGGCTGATGAAACTTGTTCTTGAATTTTGGAATTATCATGCAATGGAATTGGGTAAACCATCTCTCCATTATGTCCTCAGGAAGATTGAGATTGAGAACCCTTTCTTCATCAATGGCAGATACGTGTCGCCCCCGTCTTGGTGAACAGGAGCATTCTTCTCGAGGGATAATTGACCGACGTCCTGTCTTGCCTTGGACTGTCGCTCCTCCGCTACCTCGAAATCATCACCAGCCTTTCTCTTCGCCTTCTTCTTCTTCTTCTTTTGGGTTGAAGAACCCTCGGCAGTTTTCTTAGCAATCTCAGTTTCTTCTGAACTAGATATAACCACATGCTGATCCGGGCTAGCCATTGCGACATCCTTCTCAGTCTCTGGGATAACATCCTTTTCAGTTTCAGGGGCAGCGACAAGAGTTGCAATCGGCATCCCGATGTTCGTCGAAGGAACAGTTTCCGAAGCAGACTCAATGATTGGGGCCGGTACCACAACCGCCTCTGGTGGAACCGACGTAATCCCCATGTCGGTACTCCTAGAAGCACGACCCGCTACCTTCTTCTTCAATCCTTCTAAAAATTTCATACGACCCATTTCAGTATCTTTGACAGAAAACCGACGTCGATAATCCTTTGCCTCTCGAACAGATTTGAAACCGAAGAAACCGAGTAACGGGTAATAAACTGGAGAAAATATACAACAAAAGGGTTCCTTCAATTTATGCGGAAGAAAAAGGAAAGCAAACGAAGAAATAACTTAAGCAATAGAAAACTTACCAGGATCGAAGTCGGGAATAGCCTTCTTCGCTCCTAATTTGGCATCGGCAAGCTTTGAATTCTTCGTCAGCAAAGACCACTTACGCTCCGAAACACTTAGTTTTGCCAAATCCTCGAGTTTCTCCCTGAATTCCCCGCTGAGTCTGGGTTCTGACTTCCTTTTGGCTACATATACGAAAAGGCCCGACCTGTTAGCGAAAGAAAAACATGTCGTCAGGAGATTTCGGGAAGAAGAGAGAGACTTACGAAAAGAAGAAACAACTCGGGTTGGGATTGTCATCCCATCAATGGGTGTCTCAAGTCGGAAGTCGGGGGATTGCCAATCCCCACCAACCCACAGCCATTCGTCCTGGAAGCCGTGAAGAGTCTCTGGGATCCCTGTGATCAGCTGCCCCATCTTCAAGTCGTATTGTGGCCTTGCCGCACAGAAAAAATAACCAGTTGGTGGAACCCCTTCGCGTTCCCTACTCCTTTTAAAATGAAATATACTTCTCAATTCATCAATCGTTGGGAAAGGCTGTTTCTTCTGCGCCAGAAGAACCATAATTCCTATGATCTTCTTCCAACTATTGGGGGTCACTTGACTGATGCTAATCCCCCAATCACGCAAGTAATCGGTGATCACGTTGTCTAAAGAAAACCTGAGCCCCGACATTAAACTCTCAGCAAAAATTCCAATACAACCGGGGGGAGGACAGTGAATTCTCTCTCCCGGATAAGGAGCAAATATTCTAACCGGCGAGGGGATCCGCACCGACTCGCGAAGTAGGACTACGTCAGCATCAGTCATAATGCTGGGCTCCCCTAGAAACAGAACATCGTCGTCAGGCCAGCGCCGAGTAGGGCGATTCCAATACCCCGACCTCACGGGGATATCTCGTTCCACCTCGGCGTCTCCTTTAACATTGTTCTTACGGATGTCTAGACGTTCTACATAAACAGGGTCCCACCGGTAGTAATCCCCCATCAACTCCATCAACTCTTCATCCAACCTCATATCCGACACAGTTCGGCTGCTGCTTGGCTCCACTTGCTCACCGCTCACCGTCATAATCACGGCCAGAAAAAACAACGCAAAGGAATTAAGAAATAGAAAGAGGAAATTAGGGCTTACCGAAAATTGGAGTAAACTCTTAAGGAATTCTAGATTTGTCGAGATATGAAGGAAGAATAGGAGAGGTGAAAGAAACAATTAGATAATCGAGAAGATAGAAAAGTTGCTTGAATGAAGATTTCGTAAATGGTGACTGTGAACCTATATGTATATATATACGATATTTTCTAACCGTTGAAGATGGAGAGGCGCGGAGAAACCGTCGCGTCGTTTGAGGGAAATCTCCTTAAATTCTGACATAAAGTTTGAGGTGTAATCTCGCACGTACGCGTGTCCCGAAATTGTTAAAGTTAATATCCGAAATTTATGGTACGTGCCCGTTGGGAAGAGTAGTGGAAAAGACACGTTCATAACCTCTCAAAAACTGCTCTGTAATCGTCTTCTGGTCTTAAATAGCTCTATCATAGGAGCGAAAATGTGATTCTTATCTAAGGAGATTACCTCGGCTTAACTTGTAAAGGATCTATATGCGAATTTCGAAATGGAGGACGATTGAGGAAAGGATGTCATTAAAAAGCACACTTATTTGCGTACTTCTTAATGCCAGGGGCCTCTATGTTGATATCAGGATCAAATGCATTATGACAAAGGATAGATTAAAGATTTCATAAAGGCCAAACCACGAACCGGGTCTTTGACAATAAAAATTAAATTGATTGACACCTCGGAAATATCACCTCGGTTCTCAACGACGTCCGAAGACAAACGGTAAATCCCAAAGGTCGTCAGGATAAAAGCTAGAATCTCAAGATTGCCACCTCGGTTAGAGAGCAGCTTATCGGAAGTCATGGGAGACTAAAATTCTATCGTAGAGGAGCGCCCATGCTCATCATTACCTAAAAAAGCTTGCCTACGTCATTGCCGCCCCTAAGCCGTCAAATCCTTGTTAAATAAAGTCAATTTATCTTGGGAGGTGTGCCAAGCATAACTATAAATAGCCGCATTAAAGACAATACGAGGATTCGGCTCCAAGACACAAAAACTCATACATTTATTATCTCGGTTTTCTCTGCTACCGACTTGGTGTACTAAAAAAAACCGACCTTCCAATTCTGTAACCGACTTCAATATCTTTAATAAAAATCATATTTTCTGCAATCTCTATTGTATTTTTTACCTTAATTACGTTGGTTAAATCCGTTTATCAACAAACCAAATTGAAATTTATTCAAAATTCATAAAATTACAATCAAGTCCATGCACATTGTCTAATTTTCAAAAATAATACCCAACCACCAAACTTTTCTCCTCTGCCCCAACCAACCCCACGCCGTCAGCTTCTCTTTCCGGCGACTGCTACCGGCAATGTTCGGCTCTAATTTTTTTTTTTAAAACAAAATCTGCCATTGAAGCTCGACCTTCGAGCTTGAAGGTCGATTTCTCTGGCTTCGCTGCATCTGAACCTAGGATGTTTATGCAGAGCTTGGCAGTTGAGGATGACGCCAGTGACGACGACTTGAGCGACGACTCGCCACTCTTGTAAAGGCCGCCGGAAATTGTGTGTGATTTGTTGCAGGTTTCGTGAACCGAATAATGGCTGCTTCGACGGTGGCGGGATGCTCGGCGTTGGCGGCGGAGCAGTAGGTCGCTGGCGGGAAGGCGACAGGGGCGTGGATGTGTGTGTGTGCCAGCGGCTCGTCTTCAATAATCTTCCAACAGAAAAGACCTTGAGCTCTTTGACTTCACTTCGCTTCGAAAAGTTTGTAGGGTGTGTCTGCATCCCTGGCGGCGGCTGGTTACAGTGACTGGCAGCCGAACGTCCACGGCTGGCTGGTGGCGGCGGCGAGGTCGCCGGTGTTCGAGAGTGGTGTTAGAGTTAATATTGTGTGTGTGTGTGTCTGAGTTAATATTGTGTGTGTGTCATGTGTGTGAGAGAGCGTGGGGTGGAGTGGGGTGGGGTGGGTCGACCAATTTATGGGTGTAGTTGGCAGGTGTTAGGTGGTAGGTGGCATGTGCATTAATGTATAGTGGGGACCCACCTTTTTGGATGATATATAAAAAATTACTACATTACCCTTAATAAAGGTATAATTTTGGTTTTTTTTTTAAGTCATTAGCTACGATTTATTCTTATTTCTTTCACCAAGCACCATTCTCATTGGAGCGCGACCATATATATATATATATATATATATATATATATATAACATGGATGTCAAATCGAAGATTGTTAAAAGATAAATAATTCGATACATCATATATGAAAAGTAAAATACAAACTAAGAAAGTTATAAGTTTTCTAAAATAATAAGAATAAACATTTATAATAATTGATGTATGAATTAATAAAGAAAATGAGATGCAATATATGGTAATGCAGGAAAAAGGAAAAGTTAAAATAATTTATGGAAAATAATTGTAGTAGAAAAGAAGTAAGAGATCAATTAAGATTTGATGAGAATAATATAGACATTAAATGAAATCTAAATCTACTTATTTTTGTATAAAAAAATTTATATCCAATCCTGACTTTCAAATATGACTTTTTGCCACATAGAATTCTGAAATGTTAGAGCATATCAACGCATTCGGCAATTATATATTACTAGTATTATAAAGCTTACCTAATTTCAAGTTTAACCATAGTTAGTCTCCCAGACAAATTATGATTGAAATATAACCGTGGTTAGTTAAAATTATCCACGAAATCGCAGTGGAGGACAGAGAGAATCCCCATTTCTCGTACTTTTATTTGTTTTTCAAGTTTAACGACTGACAATTCACCGCTTGAGCGCTGAGATCTTTTCTCATGAAATTGATTTTGGGAGGAAACATCTTTGGGACAGTTTGAAATAATCTGCTCGTTTTGCCGCTGATGAACTCTCCGCTTTACTTGTACAGAGACCATACTGGATTTCTCTCGTATTGGTAATCCTCGCTCTAGTCTCCACTCGCATTCTGTGTTTGTACCGATAGATTAGGGTTTTTTTTTTTGGACAATGACGATTCTGTTTTTCTTTTGTTTATTTTTTTGATTGAGCATTGATCCTTTCTTGCTGATTGCTACTGCCTGTTTATGATTTCGCCGAATTTTCATTGGCTTTTCGGTTCTGCACATTAGCGTACTAATTATTTTTTTCCTTGTCACAATGCTATTTTGTTTTTCTTTCTTTGAGTTTGCTTGATGCTTAATTTAGCAGCTGGGTCATGAAGATTTAGATTGAGCAGGAGAAGTTTTTTGGTGTATGATATTCATCTAGTAGATCTTATTGATATCTTATACATTATTTTGCTGCATTTTCTTTCTCTCATGGACTTAAATCCTTTTTGTCAAAATTTGGATCTTATGTGATTCTCACAATTATACTTAAGGATGAACTACCCATCTTTCAGTTGTTCAGCAATATGTTTCTTTGCTGCACTGGAATTTTTATTCATTCTAAGCACTGATTCTGGAACAAGTTACTGATATAATCTCCTTTTTTCTGGGAATATATTTATATATATATTTGTACATAGAGAGATATTTGTAGCGTGAGAGCTGAACAAGGGGTAGATGGACTGCAACAGAGATGAGGCTTTGAGAGCCAAAGAAATTGCCGAGAGGAAATTTCTCGCCAAGGACATCAAGGGGGCTAGAAAATTCGCTCTCAAGGCCCAAAAGATATATCCCGAACTTGATGGAATATCTCAAATGTTGTTGACCCTCAATGTATACATCTCTGCTGAAGACGAGAAACTGCATGGGGAATCTAATTGGTACGGCGTGCTCGGCGTAACCCCTGTGGCCGATGACGAGACCATAAGAAAACAGTACAGAAAATTAGCCCTTTTGCTTCATCCAGATAAAAACCGGTCCATCGGTGCTGAAGGGGCATTTCAAATCGTCTCTCAAGCGTGGAGTCTTCTTTCGGACAAGCACAAGAAAGCAGCATATGACCAAAGGTGCCGAGCTGCTTATCAGTACCAGCAGCAGCAGACTGATCAGACCACAAGAGACGGGTTTTACAACTTTGCAAACAGCTCGGATTCACAAATGCGAGCTTCAAATGGTAATAAGAACAATTACAACAATAATAATGTCGGTAAAAATAATTCGTCATCCGTTCCCAACCCAACTCGTAAAAAGGAACGCCGCACTTTCTGGACAGTTTGCCACCGGTGCAAGATGCAGTATGAGTATCTCAGAATGTATCTGAACCACAACCTTCTCTGCCCGAATTGTCATGAGGCCTACTTTGCGGTCGAAATTGATCCTCCATCTACCAAGATCTCAAAGGCACCATCCTTGCACGCGGGCAGTTCTCAACAGTCGAACCCCAATACTTTCCAGTGGGTTCCTTTCTCTGAGTCAACGGATCCCAAAGCTGCTACCCAGGCTGCAAGTATGGTCAGACAGGCTTATGAGAAAGTCAAACGGGATAGACATAAAACACAGGCTGCCGCAAGGAAAGAAGAGGCGTTAAGGAGGAAAAACCATGTGTCGTCCAAAAGACCTGCGGAGGTCTCCTTTGTGCATTCTGATTTTGCCAAGAAAAGGAAAGGGGTCGATGATTGTGGTTCGAGCAAAGTGGAAAATATGAAGCGAGTCAACTCTGAAGGCAAAATGCTTTCCCAAGCGAACTTTTCGCGCTTTAAAAGGGAGAACCTCCAAAAATGCACGAACAAGCGTGATCGCATGTGCCGTGTGAACATTAAATGCTTGCTTATGGAGAAAGCTCACGAGCAAATATGTGAGAAACTGAACGAATGCATTCCGACTACAGTGGTGTCAAAGGTGGCTGGTGTGGATGTTGGTGGAACTTGTGGAGAAGATAAAACTGCAAATGCTAAGGACAATAACTGTTCGGCACATGGTTCCATATGCAACCCTATCGTGCTATGTGAATCAGAGGAGAGTCAACTTCCACCGAGAGATCTCGCGTTTGTAAAGGCTGCTTATCAGGGCAGTGAACTGGTTGAGAAAATGTCGGTAGATGTTTTGGACCCTGATTTTTATGATTTTGACAAAGGCAGAACAGAAAAGTGTTTTCTTGACAACCAAGTATGGGCGGTGTATGATGATCTTGACGGGATGCCTCGACACTACGCGATGATTCAAAGCGTGATCTCTGTAAATCCATTCATGGTGAAAATGAGTTGGCTAAGGTCCGTAACCCACAACAAGCTGGGCCATGTGAATTGGTTCTCAAATGGATTTTCCATGACATGTGGGGAATTCAAAGTAGGCAGAGCTGAAAATTGTGACTCGGTGGATTGTTTCTCGCATGTTGTTAGATGGACGAAACAATGTTCGAAGACCGTTCAAATATTTCCTCGGAAAGGGGATGTCTGGGCTTTATATAGGAATTGGTCAGCTGAGTGGAATGAGCTCACTGAGTGTGAAGTAATATACAAATATGATATGGTTGAAGTACTTGAAGACTGTGACGAGGAGTTTGGAGTAATTGTCATTCCGCTCGTGAAAGTTGCTGGTTTCAAAGCCGTTTTTCATCAGAGTCTTGATCCAAATGAAATAAGAAGAATTCCTAAACAAGAAATGGCCCGGTTCTCTCATCAGGTGCCTTGCCATTCGCTCACTGGGAAAGAAGGATCAAAGTCACTTAGAGGTTGTCTTGAATTGGATCCCGCAGCTATTCCTTCAGATTTTCTTAAAGTCTTGTCTAAAATAGAAGAAATTGAGCTTGTGGAGAGTGGTGATGAGCAGCTTGAGTTTGTGGAGGCAGCTGTTTTTGATGGAAATGCTATTCCAAATACAGTGGAAAGAATTTCTTGAGTTCAGAGAAGTTGAGAATGTCCTTTTGGAGAAATAAAAGATAATTGTTGACCAAACGGAAAACCGAGTCATTCCGCGAAGTTATGGTAAAATGAATTATAATCTCATGTTTCACTCTCTAACATGTGGTTTATATCCTCTGGCTAGGTAAGGTTCTTGAAAGGTACGTGATCTGTAGGAGAGAAGTTTCTTTCTAATGCTGAGATATATACAATATAGATTTGTATACAAATGTTGTCAACTGAGTTTATGTTGAAAAATGGTAAGAAAATGGGGTTTCTTTTAAAGTTGCTGCACTCGAGAACTCCATGGGGTTCTCGTTTTAAGTTTTGGCTTCAATGGGATTCAATGCCTGCAACTGCAGTTTTGCGTTTGATCTGCATCCACGTAACTTACCTTGTGTTGGTCATGTACACGGGTAATTTGTAGATGTATATAGTTGGTGTGTGAGTTCTGGTAGGTAGTTGCTAAATCTTGGATTTATAGCCATTTTTTTTGGGTCGTCCTATTATTGTCTAATAGAAAACTCATCAATCATATTGTCCACATATTTGTTAAATCTTTTGCGTTATTGGATGTCAAAAAACATTTTGAATGTGATTTGGTGAACTGCTCAAATGTATTATTAGTCCTCAGTTTTGTTAGTGTTCATTGTCCCTGAACTCTAGAGTTTTTGTGGTTCAATTCCGGTGATGTGCATGTATTTTTTTCATTGTTTCTCTCAGTTAGAGTGTATTTGGTAAGCACCATAAGCTAACACAAATAAGCTTGGTTTGACAATGAGTTTATTTAAAAAGCTCGAATTTATATTATAAGTTCTTTTTGGTAGTTTTTTAAATAAGTTAGTTGAAAATTTTATTTGAGTTGACTTATCAGTTAATTTTACTAAAAACATTTATCATATAAATTAGTTTTTCAGCTGTAAAACTATAAATTTAAAACTCACTTATCAAACATAGACTAAATAACTTTAAGCTGCCGATAAGGATACAAAATTTCAGGATTTGAACTTGGAATTTAATTGGATAATTACAATTGCTGTAATGGGGTTTTGCTTATTTCCAGCAACATCTAGTTACCTTACAAACTTCTATGCTTGACATTTTCATTTCAATTTACGAATCAAACATATTACCTGCAAGTTTGGAAGGCTCGATGCGTGCGTGGCAGAGCAGCAAAGTCATTCCTTGAAGCCTTAAAATATGAATGGGGTGTTTTATGTATTTTTTTTTTTTTNAGTTAAAGAAGAAGAGAAAATAACTATTTTTGTCCCGTTTTGAGAAGGGGTTAAGTTTTCACATTTATGTTAATTTTTTCACCTTAAAAAGTACGAAACAACTAAAGTTAATTTTTTTACCTCAAAAAGTGTGAAACAACTTATGTGATTAACAATGCGATAGACAAACGAAGATAATTGATAAAACATAAGTACGAAATAAATTATGTGATAAACTACGCGACAAATAGGTGAAGATAATCGATAAATGAGAAAATTCATGCAATAGAATATGCGACAGACATGCGAATATAATTGATAAAATGCGAAATAATTATGCGATACACTATGCGACAGACAGACGAAGAAAATTGATAGAGTGCAAAATAAATTATGCGATAAATAATGCGATATACAAATAGAAATAATTGATAAAGTGCGAAATATTTATGTAAAAGAGATAAGAAGATAATTGATAATATGCGAAATATTTATGCCATAAACTATGCGACAAACCAGTCAAAATAATCGATAAAGTGCGAAATAATTATACGATACGATATGAGATAGACAAACGCATATAATTGATAAGGTGCGAAATAAATTATGTGATAAACAATACCGTAGAAAATTGATAAAGTGCGAAACAGAAACTATGCGACAAACATGCAAAGATAATTGAAAAAGTGCAAATATTTATGCGACAGCTATGCGAAAGAGAGGAATAGATAGTTGATAAAATGCAAAATATTCATGCGATAAACTACGCCATAGACAAGTCAAGATAATCGATACAAATTTACTGATAAAGTGCGACAAATTATGTGATAAACAAGAGGACAAATAGGCGAAGATAACGAATAAAGTGAGAAACATATTATGAGACAAATTATGCGACAAACAGACGAAGATAATTGATAAAGTGTGAAACATATTTATACGATAAACTATGAGACATACAAACAAAGATAATTGAGCAAGTGTGAATTACTTGTGTGATAAACTATGCAACAAACAAATGAAGATATTTGAGTAAGTGCCAATTACTTATGCGATAAAAGATGTGACAAACAGACGAAGTTCATTGAGCAAGTGCGATTTCTTTATGCGATAAACGATCCACTAGACTGTCGAAGATAATTGAGCAAGTGCAAATTAGTTATGTGATAAATTATGCAACAAGCACTAGAAGTTAATTGATAAAGCGTGACTTACTTATGCGATAAACTATGCGAGAGATAGACGAAGATAATTGATGCGGCAGACAAACGAAGATAATTGAGCAAGTACGAATTACTATATGATAAGCTATACAGACAGACAGTCGAAGATAATTGATAAAGTGCGAATTACTTATGAGAGAAACTATATGACAGACATGGAAGTTCATTGAGCAAGTGCGAATTACTTATCCGATAATCTATGTGCCAGACAGGCAAATATAATTGATATAGTGTAAAATTTTATGTGATTAACTATGCGACATACAAACGAAGATAGTTGATAAAATGCAAAACAAATTATTCGATAAACTACGCAAATTCAGAAAAAGATAATTCAGCAAGTGCGATCTTATTATATGATAAAACATGCGAAGTTAATTGAGGAAGTGCGTAAGATGCACATTATTGTGTGAACAATTTTGTCAATCACGGGTCTGTCGCATTTTAGTCACAGATCAGCTTCTTGTATATGTTTTTACATTTTTCCACTTTTTTTCTCAATTATCAACTTTTCGTGTAAGTCCTAGAAACGTCGTCCTCTTGGGAACGCTGTAACATAACACATGAAGGTGGTTTTCAACATCTTAAATTTCCAAAAGATTCTAAGAATGGAAATCCCTAAAGCAATGAAGAGGAGGATCCTGGGCTGAGCCGAGATCAACAACCGAAGGAACCTGATGGAAAGGATAGGGACGATGACTTATATGAACTGATCAAACATACACTGATCAAAGACGAGAACCTTGAAACTAATACATGAGCCTGTGATCAGAATGGAGGTAGACGATCTTAACCATGAAAAATACAAAATACATTCCCGGTCGCAGGTTTATGTATGTGGCTAAATGGTTCTCGTCTTTGATCAGAATATGCTCCATCAGTTCGTACAAGTTTTCATCCCTATTTTTTTGTCAGTTCCTTTGGTTGTTGATCTCGACCAAACCCACGATCCTCCGCCTCATTGTTTTGGGGATTTTCATTCTTAAACACTTTTGGGATTCAAGATGTTGAAAACCTCCTTCATTCTTTTCTGGTGTAATGTTCCTGAGCGGACAACCTTTGTAGGGCTTACACGAAAAGTTCATAATTGAGAATAAATTGGAAAAATGTAAAAATAGGTGCAAGAAATGATCTGCGACTAAAATGTGCCAAACTCGCGATTGATTGAACTGTTCACACGATTCTCTGCGTCTTACGCACGTTCTCGATTAACTTTGCATATTTTACTATATAATGAGATCGCACTTGCTGCAGTATCTTTGACTTTCTGTCGCAAAAGGATAGGGACGTAATCCGGGCCATGAAATTAATACATGAACCTGCGATTGGAATGTGGATAGTGATAGTGATGTGGATGATTTTTTGGTCTTTATTTGTGTAGTATTTACACTGACACATAACATTTCAAGTTGCCTCTTAATCATTTATATAGTATTTATTGATACGTGATGTTTCAAGGCATCAGAAAGGACTGTTTGTATGGCAGATTTAATTAAGAAAATTGGAGTCATTATGCGAGTGTTTGAATCACATAATTGTTATATTTATTTCTTTTATTAATAATGCATTGGAACTATGATCAATAGAACCATTATTTTTATTTTTTTTTACTAAAAATGCGATTATTATGCAAAACGTTAAATGCATAATTAATCGCACATTAACTTTTTAAAATTTTATTTTTGGTGAACTTTTGTCAGTAATTTGTGATTATTACATGAAAGCTGTTATGATGTATACTCGTCACATAGTTATAATTAAATATAAAAAAAATAAAAATGAAGCATTTTGGACACTCTAAGGCAGCCTGTCAAAGAGATACAACTGTTTTGAATTGCAGAAATGATTGTTCGAAGAAGTGATTGTCTAAAAAAATATGAGTCATTATGCGACTGTTTTTGCGTCAGTACAAATCTGCGATTATTACTCGACAAATGTTTCAACACATATTTATCGCATAATTATTATTTAATACGAAAAAAAAACAATGGAAGCGATTATATTCATTTTCACGCCAACGGTTACTTTACTAATGAACCAGACACTGGTTTATTTCCTCAGGCCGCTGACGATCAAAACGCAGAGTGTCGTATATGTAAACAAACATGTCACAATTGGGGTTTAGAGTTTATCTTCTACCTCTGGATATCATATCAATGCCACACTTCAACACAATTCAACAATCCAAAAGTCCAGCAAACTGAAATATAATAAATATTAAACAAAAATTCCAAAACTTAAAGAGTTATAGTTAAATTCTGCGGTGCACATTGACGCAGACGATTTGCACTTCAAAAAGTTTACATGATCCTATATTCCTTAAAAATCTATTTGCAAAATAGAGATAAGTCTACAAGTAAAAAGATACATTCTCCTCCTCTCTCAACCGTCTCAAATATTGATATAATGATGGTGAAATCAGGCCAAGAACGAGAAATCTTGTCAAAGGACAATCGTCTCAATGGTAGTGAAGCAAGAACGAAAAATCATGTCTGAGGACATGCTTCTACATGCTCTCTGTTTTGGTAGCTACTTCTTCTATCACCCCTCCTTTTAAGGACGGGGAGGAGAACCTGTGCTGGAGATAGGGAGAATAAGGTTCGTTGCAAGTTTCGAAGGGTAGGTTAACTGCCCTTCCGAGACGACTTCAGCATATAACTTTGTTCCAAAGAGCTTACTCCATGGGTTGACTGCCCTACTATGACAACTTTGACATATAAGTCTTTATTCATGTAAGTATCTACACTCATCCCATGTGTAAGAGATGATTGAGACAAATTCTCTCCAAAAGGGCACATTGTAAACCCTAAAAGAAAAATGAAGGAAGAATGACGAAGGAAATTGTAAGCCATAGCAAACTGAAACTCTTATTCATAGGTAAATAGGAGAACTCTAGCAAATTATAACCCTTATTTATCTTTTAGAAATTGACAAAAAGACTTATACGTATCCTCAAGAAGATATTCTATTTGATACAAGCGCCGTTGTTATTAATGCGCTGAGAAGAGTAGAAAATACGCAAAAATTATTCGCAGAAATGTGAACAATGTGGGATAAACCGCATAGTGTCCCCATCACATAATGTCAAAAATAAATAACAAATAAACTATTTCTGCGAACAATATGCGACTCACAACGGAATGAACACTGGATTAGAAAATATCCGTAAATATAAAAAAATAATTTCGTAGAACTGCAAACAAAGTGTGACAATCGCATCACCTTTCGCATAGTTGAACGTCAAGAATATATTTATCCTTCTTGGTATGCACACCTTTATTAATGCATTGAGAAGACATATTTTTAGCAAAACTGTTGTGATATGTTGTTGTATGAAATTTAACAACAATATTAAATGATAGCAAAGTGTAATTAAAGCAAAAACGATGTTAATTTTGTATTGTTGCTATCTTTTTGTTGAGTACAAGAAGTCGGTTTTTTTCTATAACCGAGTTATTTTTGCATGTGCGTGTACAATGTGCCAAAAAAAGTATCTCCGTACAATAATAAATTCTGCTATTTATGGTACGGTGCCTTTGACTTTTCGTACAAGGTAGATTAGATCGCATTTAATGTTGAGCAGCTTCATTAAAGCGGTCTGTAGGGCAGTAGGGAGACATCAATGATTACAAATGTAATATGTGGCCCAATCAGGTATGCGCCTTGTCACCTGCTATGGGATCCAGCTACCTCGGACCTCGGTTTGTGTGGATAATCTTCAGGAAGGAATGTTCGAGAGGTTGGTTTTTGTCTTTTCTGCGAGGTCGGTTCACCGCCATAAGTGAGTTTGATTTAATTTTATGTGCAAGGTCGGTTCGTCGGCTAACTTTATACCGAGATTAGCTAAGTTTGTTGTAGGAATTGAGCTGGAAGAAATGTTGAGGATAATATCAATAAATCCTCCCTTTAATGTTGAGGATAATAGCAATAAATCTAGCTTCTTTGGAATTTTCTGGCAAGGCCCCTGTTTCCAGATACGTTATGATTGGTGTCATCCTAGTCGGATCCTTCTGTAATTCAGCATCCATGACTTCATTGATGGAAGTTGATGGTTGTTCTTGTTGACCGACTTGGACATATTCGACATTCTCTATACCGGTGCTTGATGCAAGTCTTGAGAGAGCATCAGCTGGAACGTTTTGGGAACGGGGTATATGCTCCATTTGTACTTTGAACTTGGATAACTTTTGTTTCGCAAGTGCCAAATATGGCACCAACCGAGGTTCTTTAACTTCAAATTCTCCGTGGATTTGATTTACAAGTAGTTGTGAGTCAGAGAATACCTTGAGCTTAGTTACGTTCATGGATTCCGCCAAATTTAAGCCAGAGAGTAATGCTTCGTACTCAGCATCGTTGTTAGTGGTTGGGAATAAGAATTTGACAGAGTGACAAAACATCTTGTTGCCTGAATCGGCTAAAACAATGCCACCACCAGCTTGGTGCATAGTTGAAGTGCCATCCACGTATAAAGTCCATGATTGATTGTTACTAGTTTCTTCAGTTGGTGGAGTAAATTCGGCAATGAAGTCAGAGAGAACTTGTGCTTTAATAGTTGTCCTCGGTTTATAATGAATATCATTTTGTCCGAGTTCGATTGCCCATTTAACCATTCTGCTTGAAGTATCAGGTCGGTGAAGAATTAGTCTTAATGGATAAGAGGTGAGCACCGTAACAAAGTGTTCTTGAAAGTACTGTCGTAATTTCCGAGCTGCGGTAACTAATGCATAAGCTAACTTTTTGATAGGCATGTATCGTAACTCGGCTTCATTCAGAGCCTTGCTGATGTAAAAGATGGGATATTGTTGATGTCCTTCTTCTCGTATAAGGACAGGACTAATGGCAGATTCACTTACTTCAAAGTATAAATACAACATTTCATCTGCGATCGGCTTTTATAAAGTCGGTGGTTGGACGAGCGTGTCTTTAATGTTGACCAAGGCTTGTTGACATTCCTCGGTCCATTCAAAATGTTTTTCTTTCTTTATAGAAGAAAGGTTTGCAACAATCTGTTGATTTGGAGATAAATCTGTTCAAGGCAGCAAGTCGGCCAGTGAGAGCTTGCACACCTTTGACCGACGTAGAAGGCGATAATTCGAGAATAGATTTTATCTTCAAGGGGTTGGCTTCAATTCCACGTTGCGTGACAATGTACCCCAAAAATTTGCTTGAGCCGTCTCCAAACGTGCACTTTTTTGAATTCAACACCATGGAACAATCTCTGAGGATGTTGAACATATCTCGTAAATGACTTATGTGGTCGGCAGCATGCACAACTTTAACTAACATGTCATCAACATAGACTTCCATTGTTTGTCCAATGAGTTTGGTGAACATCTTGTTGACTAATCTTTGATATGTGGCCCCAGCATTCTTGAGGCCGATTTGTTATCCTCTTGCCCAGCATGCAAAGATTTACCTACGTGGAAAGGATGATTCATTCGGATCAATATGAGAGTCCAACTGGATTGTCAGAATCCATGTTGTATGAGGTTGACTTCCTTGCTTCTCTTATGTACACGCCGATCCCTCTTTCTCCTCGGCCCACAGAGACAAAATGTAGGACCATTTCTTCATCTCCTTGGCTAGATTAGTGTCTTCATTTTAAATATATTCATATTCATTCGTTGTCGAGATTCATCTCAGTGATCAAGAAAGTGGGGAAGGAGGAGCCGACAAGATCTAGACTTCTGATCCTTCGCCGCGTATTGAAACGGACCCTTCCTCCGGTGCTGAAGTAACGGTTTGACAGGTTTTCAACAACATATTCTTTTAGGTATTCAATTCTCGATGTTCAATGTATTCTTGGCGCCGGGATTCAAAAGAAATAAGAAGAGAGAAAGGAAAGAGTTAATGAGCGAATGGCATCATGGTATAGCAATATAGACCTCGGGCTGAATAAAAATAAGTATGTTTTGCTTCCTTTGGATCCATTGGAATTTGATTATAACTCGAATAAGCGTCCATGAAGTTCATGAGTTTGTGCCCTGATGTGGCGTTCACCATAATCAATATGTGGTAGTGGATAACTGTCTTTGGGACACGCTTTGTTTAAGTCAGAAAAGTCAATAAAGATACACCACATGCCATTGCTTTTGACCAATACGGGGTTCGATACCTAAGTCAGGTATTTGGTCTCTTGGATGAATTTGTTATCGATAAGTTTCTTGACCTCTTCTTCTAAGGCCTTTTGACGATCAGGACCGAGCTTGCATCTTTTTTGAACAACTGGCTTTATTGTATTATCCAGATTAAGTCGGTGACTTGCCACCTTAGGGTCAATACCTTTCATGTCTTCGTGTTTCCAGGCAAATACATCGGGGTTCGCCCGGAGAAACTGAATGAGTTGTGTTCGTATAAGTTCTTGTAGATTGGCCCCAATTCGGAGTGGATTGTCACAAATAGGCTCGTTGATGAAAATTGTTTCGATTTCTTCGGACGGCTCTGCTTGGTCACTTTTACTTTTTTTCTTAGAATTGAGTTCGAGGATCAAGTTCATCCTCTTCCTTCATTGGTTCCTTGTCGGGATGCCTTCCACGATCTCAGATCAAATTGTCTTGTAACATTTCTTTCAAGTTCATCGTGAGCTCGGAATTTTCTGTCTCCATCTCGGTTTCATGGTGTACCGAGGTAATATTTGATGGTTGAGGGTCTTGAGAGACTTCCTTCAAATTCTCGTTCGCCTCTTCTATGATATTTTCTGCCATATGGATTGCTGGGGAAGGTTCAATCCAAGGCTTGGTCCATGCCATTCCTCGGGCTTCATATTGATCGCCATAATGTGTTCCTTCTCTATAATAACTTTAGAGGCTTGTCCAAGGACTCCAAATAGGATGGGCATGGTGATTTCACCAAGTGGACATGTGATGCTTCCATTAAAGCCTTGAACTTGATCTTTGCAGGCCTTAAGCTCGGCTGGGTCGATAACCATTCTTTCAAAGGTTCGAAGCATTAAGATACTAGAATAAGCACCTGTATCTGTTGTGTACAAATTGTTATATTTTACCGAGTACCGAATCAAGGATTCGTTTCCCAGGTCGATCTCTAGAGGAAGGCAGTTCGGAACCTAGCTTTGGTATCGATCACACATAAAAAGAAAATAAATCCTACACACTCTAATCAGATAAGGATTGAATAATTACCAGCTAAGAAATAATATAAAAACAATAATATACCTAAAAATATAAACGAAACAAAGATGGAGAAGCTAGGGAGTCGGGGATAATTAATTCAAGTTCTAGTAAAGCCGGGCAGTCAATTGTTCGGTTCGAGATTGACACTCTCGCTTAAACATCTAGCGGTTCACTCCCAATAACTTTTCGTAACAAGGGATTGAACATATATGAACAAGCTCGAGCATACAACACAGGCCAATTATCCCAGTCCCAATAACTTCTCATAACAAGGGACGGGTCATCGACAAGCACGTATTTCAATCTCAACCCATAGATTATTCAGCTATGAAATCATCTATCTCATGCGAGCCTAGGTCTATGACTTCTCCCCTTTCGGTTCTAAAAGCCGCTAATTCAATTAGAAGGTGTTTAATCAACTAATCATATGGAATCAACAAATCCTCACTCGACAAATCGATATTCAATCGTTACCAATTGCAAGATCGAAGTGTCACCCTTCGATTATATCAAACTATCAAGCGCAAATTCATCAATTCCTAATCAATTCAACTCACATAAGCATGAACCAACTTGAGCCCGACAAATGCACGTTAAACAAGAATAATCATTCCCTATCCCTAGCTATCAGATTTAGCTACGAATATCAAATTCAACAATCATAATCATTCCTCTCAAATAACCATTATTCATGAATCAAATAAGAGAAGTGAGTACTTACAATCAATCCAAGTTCCCAAGTTGAATTCGAAATACAAGCTTAATCCTTAGATGTAGAGAGGAAGAAGAAAAATGGAAAATAAAGGTGTAAAGAAAAGGAAAAACGAAGAAGAAGAAGCAGAGAAAGGAGTTATGTCGTGGAGTTATCGAGCTTAGGGTTTTTACTCCCAGGCGGGGAGATTAATTCTGTCGAAATCCCGATGCAAATATATATAGGAGCAGGTCTTCACGGCGTGAGAAATAGTGACACGGCGTGGAGCATCCATGTGGCGCGGCACGGCAGGGGTAGCACGGCGTGGCGCGCGAAGCAGCATTCTCTGAAGGCCCGTGGAGTGCTTAACGCCGTGGAGAAAGTGTGTGGCGCGGCGTGGGGCTGTTTCGCGCCGTGGAGGGGGTCAGTGCCGCGCCGCTGAGGGTTGCCGAGCCGCGGCGCGCGGGGCTGCTGGCTCGACTGCGCGACTTTTGCGTTTTGGGCTCGTTTGGGCTCGTCCGAACACGGAATTGAGTTCCGTTTTTTCCTACGCGTCGCTAACGGACCCCTCTATTCAATGATGCTTTCTTGACCAGATTTTTCGAATAGTACAAATCCTCTAGAGTTTTCCAACCTTCAAATAGTCGGCAGCTTGCTGGACTTTACGTATCGGCCCCGTTCGGATTCGTCTGAACTCGGAATTGAGTTCCGCTTTTTCCTACTTGTAGCCAACGAACCCATCTATCTAACCATGATTTCCCAGCCCGTTTTCAAGCTAAACGTATTCCTCACGGGCTTTTGACCTGCACACCAAAAACAAGAAAAACTGGAAAAACATACGGAAAACACAAGAAAAACCAAGATAGAGGAAAACACGCAATAAACTACAAAACGAGATAAAAACTAACTAAAAAAACTAATATGGGGGAAAAAGAAAGGAAAATAACAAGGAAAAAATGCAACAAGAATGGGTGTACAAATTGTTATATTTTACCGAGTACCGAATCAAGGATTCGTTTCCCGGGTCGATCTCTCGAGGAAGGCGGTTCAGAACCTAGCTTTGGTATCAATCACACATAAAAAGAAAATAAATCCTACACACTCTAATCAGATAAGGATTGAATAATTACCAGCTAAGAAATAATATAAAACAATAATATACCTAAAAATATAAACGAAACAAAGATGGAGAAGCTAGGGAGTCGGGGATAATTAATTCAAGTTCTAGCAAAGCCGGGCAGGCAATTGTTCGGTTCGAGATTGACACTCTCGCTTAAACATCTAGCGGTTCGCTTCCAATAACTTTTCGTAACAAGGGATTGAACATAGATGAACAAGCTCGAGCATACAACACAGGCCAATTATCCCAGTCCCAATAACTTTTCGTAACAAGGGACGGGTCATCGACAAGCACGTATTTCAATCTCAACCCATAGATTATTCAGCTACGAAATCATCTATCTCATGCGAGCCTAGGTCTACGACTTCTCCTCTTTCGGTTCTAAAAGCCGCTAATTCAATTAGAAGGTGTTTAATCAACTAATCATATGGAATCAACAAATCCTAACTCGACAAATCGATATTCAATCGTTACCAATTGCAAGATCGAAGTGTCACCCTTCGATTATATCAAACTATCAAGCACAAATTCATCAATTCCTAATCAATTCAACTCACATAAGCATGAACCAACTTGAGCCCGACAAATGCACGTTAAACAAGAATAATCATTCCCTATCCCTAGCTATCAGATTTAGCTACGAATATCAAATTCAACAATCATAATCATTCCTCTCAAATAACCATTATTCATGAATCAAATAAGAGAAGTGAGTACTTACAATCAATCCAAGTTCCCAAGTTGAATTCGAAATACAAGCTTAATCCTTAGATGTAGAGAGGAAGAAGAAAAATGGAAAATAAAGGTGTAAAGAAAAGGAAAAACGAAGAAGAAGAAGCAGAGAAAGGAGTTATGTCGTGGAGTTATCGAGCTTAGGGTTTTTACTCCCAGGCGGGGAGATTAATTCTGTCGAAATCCCGATGCAAATATATATAGGAGCAGGTCTTCACGGCGTGAGAAATAGTGACACGGCGTGGAGCATCCATGTGGCGCGGCACGGCAGGGGTAGCACGGCGTGGCGCGCGAAGCAGCATTCTCTGAAGGCCCGTGGAGTGCTTAACGCCGTGGAGAAAGTGTGTGGCGCGGCGTGGGGCTGTTTCGCGCCGTGGAGGGGGTCAGTGCCGCGCCGCTGAGGGTTGCCGAGCCGCGGCGCGCGGGGCTGCTGGCTCGACTGCGCGACTTTTGCGTTTTGGGCTCGTTTGGGCTCGTCCGAACACGGAATTGAGTTCCGTTTTTTCCTACGCGTCGCTAACGGACCCCTCTATTCAATGATGCTTTCTTGACCAGATTTTTCGAATAGTACAAATCCTCTAGAGTTTTCCAACCTTCAAATAGTCGGCAGCTTGCTGGACTTTACGTATCGGCCCCGTTCGGATTCGTCTGAACTCGGAATTGAGTTCCGCTTTTTCCTACTTGTAGCCAACGAACCCATCTATCTAACCATGATTTCCCAGCCCGTTTTCAAGCTAAACGTATTCCTCACGGGCTTTTGACCTGCACACCAAAAACAAGAAAAACTGGAAAAACATACGGAAAACACAAGAAAAACCAAGATAGAGGAAAACACGCAATAAACTACAAAACGAGATAAAAACTAACTAAAAAAACTAATATGGGGGAAAAAGAAAGGAAAATAACAAGGAAAAAATGCAACAAGAATGGGTGTACAAATTGTTATATTTTACCGAGTACCGAATCAAGGATTCGTTTCCCGGGTCGATCTCTCGAGGAAGGCGGTTCAGAACCTAGCTTTGGTATCAATCACACATAAAAAGAAAATAAATCCTACACACTCTAATCAGATAAGGATTGAATAATTACCAGCTAAGAAATAATATAAAACAATAATATACCTAAAAATATAAACGAAACAAAGATGGAGAAGCTAGGGAGTCGGGGATAATTAATTCAAGTTCTAGCAAAGCCGGGCAGGCAATTGTTCGGTTCGAGATTGACACTCTCGCTTAAACATCTAGCGGTTCGCTTCCAATAACTTTTCGTAACAAGGGATTGAACATAGATGAACAAGCTCGAGCATACAACACAGGCCAATTATCCCAGTCCCAATAACTTTTCGTAACAAGGGACGGGTCATCGACAAGCACGTATTTCAATCTCAACCCATAGATTATTCAGCTACGAAATCATCTATCTCATGCGAGCCTAGGTCTACGACTTCTCCTCTTTCGGTTCTAAAAGCCGCTAATTCAATTAGAAGGTGTTTAATCAACTAATCATATGGAATCAACAAATCCTAACTCGACAAATCGATATTCAATCGTTACCAATTGCAAGATCGAAGTGTCACCCTTCGATTATATCAAACTATCAAGCGCAAATTCATCAATTCCTAATCAATTCAACTCACATAAGCATGAACCAACTTGAGCCCGACAAATGCACGTTAAACAAGAATAATCATTCCCTATCCCTAGCTATCAGATTTAGCTACGAATATCAAATTCAACAATCATAATCATTCCTCTCAAATAACCATTATTCATGAATCAAATAAGAGAAGTGAGTACTTACAATCAATCCAAGTTCCCAAGTTGAATTCGAAATACAAGCTTAATCCTTAGATGTAGAGAGGAAGAAGAAAAATGGAAAATAAAGGTGTAAAGAAAAGGAAAAACGAAGAAGAAGAAGCAGAGAAAGGAGTTATGTCGTGGAGTTATCGAGCTTAGGGTTTTTACTCCCAGGCGGGGAGATTAATTCTGTCGAAATCCCGATGCAAATATATATAGGAGCAGGTCTTCACGGCGTGAGAAATAGTGACACGGCGTGGAGCATCCATGTGGCGCGGCACGGCAGGGGTAGCACGGTGTGGCGCGCGAAGCAGCATTCTCTGAAGGCCCGTGGAGTGCTTAACGCCGTGGAGAAAGTGTGTGGCGCGGCGTGGGGCTGTTTCGCGCCGTGGAGGGGGTCAGTGCCGCGCCGCTGAGGGTTGCCGAGCCGCGGCGCGCGGGGCTGCTGGCTCGACTGCGCGACTTTTGCGTTTTGGGCTCGTTTGGGCTCGTCCGAACACGGAATTGAGTTCCGTTTTTTCCTACGCGTCGCTAACGGACCCCTCTATTCAATGATGCTTTCTTGACCAGATTTTTCGAATAGTACAAATCCTCTAGAGTTTTCCAACCTTCAAATAGTCGGCAGCTTGCTGGACTTTACGTATCGGCCCCGTTCGGATTCGTCTGAACTCGGAATTGAGTTCCGCTTTTTCCTACTTGTAGCCAACGAACCCATCTATCTAACCATGATTTCCCAGCCCGTTTTCAAGCTAAACGTATTCCTCACGGGCTTTTGACCTGCACACCAAAAACAAGAAAAACTGGAAAAACATACGGAAAACACAAGAAAAACCAAGATAGAGGAAAACACGCAATAAACTACAAAACGAGATAAAAACTAACTAAAAAAACTAATATGGGGGAAAAAGAAAGGAAAATAACAAGGAAAAAATGCAACAAGAATGGGTGTACAAATTGTTATATTTTACCGAGTACCGAATCAAGGATTCGTTTCCCGGGTCGATCTCTCGAGGAAGGCGGTTCAGAACCTAGCTTTGGTATCAATCACACATAAAAAGAAAATAAATCCTACACACTCTAATCAGATAAGGATTGAATAATTACCAGCTAAGAAATAATATAAAACAATAATATACCTAAAAATATAAACGAAACAAAGATGGAGAAGCTAGGGAGTCGGGGATAATTAATTCAAGTTCTAGCAAAGCCGGGCAGGCAATTGTTCGGTTCGAGATTGACACTCTCGCTTAAACATCTAGCGGTTCGCTTCCAATAACTTTTCGTAACAAGGGATTGAACATAGATGAACAAGCTCGAGCATACAACACAGGCCAATTATCCCAGTCCCAATAACTTTTCGTAACAAGGGACGGGTCATCGACAAGCACGTATTTCAATCTCAACCCATAGATTATTCAGCTACGAAATCATCTATCTCATGCGAGCCTAGGTCTACGACTTCTCCTCTTTCGGTTCTAAAAGCCGCTAATTCAATTAGAAGGTGTTTAATCAACTAATCATATGGAATCAACAAATCCTAACTCGACAAATCGATATTCAATCGTTACCAATTGCAAGATCGAAGTGTCACCCTTCGATTATATCAAACTATCAAGCGCAAATTCATCAATTCCTAATCAATTCAACTCACATAAGCATGAACCAACTTGAGCCCGACAAATGCACGTTAAACAAGAATAATCATTCCCTATCCCTAGCTATCAGATTTAGCTACGAATATCAAATTCAACAATCATAATCATTCCTCTCAAATAACCATTATTCATGAATCAAATAAGAGAAGTGAGTACTTACAATCAATCCAAGTTCCCAAGTTGAATTCGAAATACAAGCTTAATCCTTAGATGTAGAGAGGAAGAAGAAAAATGGAAAATAAAGGTGTAAAGAAAAGGAAAAACGAAGAAGAAGAAGCAGAGAAAGGAGTTATGTCGTGGAGTTATCGAGCTTAGGGTTTTTACTCCCAGGCGGGGAGATTAATTCTGTCGAAATCCCGATGCAAATATATATAGGAGCAGGTCTTCACGGCGTGAGAAATAGTGACACGGCGTGGAGCATCCATGTGGCGCGGCACGGCAGGGGTAGCACGGTGTGGCGCGCGAAGCAGCATTCTCTGAAGGCCCGTGGAGTGCTTAACGCCGTGGAGAAAGTGTGTGGCGCGGCGTGGGGCTGTTTCGCGCCGTGGAGGGGGTCAGTGCCGCGCCGCTGAGGGTTGCCGAGCCGCGGCGCGCGGGGCTGCTGGCTCGACTGCGCGACTTTTGCGTTTTGGGCTCGTTTGGGCTCGTCCGAACACGGAATTGAGTTCCGTTTTTTCCTACGCGTCGCTAACGGACCCCTCTATTCAATGATGCTTTCTTGACCAGATTTTTCGAATAGTACAAATCCTCTAGAGTTTTCCAACCTTCAAATAGTCGGCAGCTTGCTGGACTTTACGTATCGGCCCCGTTCGGATTCGTCTGAACTCGGAATTGAGTTCCGCTTTTTCCTACTTGTAGCCAACGAACCCATCTATCTAACCATGATTTCCCAGCCCGTTTTCAAGCTAAACGTATTCCTCACGGGCTTTTGACCTGCACACCAAAAACAAGAAAAACTGGAAAAACATACGGAAAACACAAGAAAAACCAAGATAGAGGAAAACACGCAATAAACTACAAAACGAGATAAAAACTAACTAAAAAAACTAATATGGGGGAAAAAGAAAGGAAAATAACAAGGAAAAAATGCAACAAGAATGGGTGTACAAATTGTTATATTTTACCGAGTACCGAATCAAGGATTCGTTTCCCGGGTCGATCTCTCGAGGAAGGCGGTTCAGAACCTAGCTTTGGTATCAATCACACATAAAAAGAAAATAAATCCTACACACTCTAATCAGATAAGGATTGAATAATTACCAGCTAAGAAATAATATAAAACAATAATATACCTAAAAATATAAACGAAACAAAGATGGAGAAGCTAGGGAGTCGGGGATAATTAATTCAAGTTCTAGCAAAGCCGGGCAGGCAATTGTTCGGTTCGAGATTGACACTCTCGCTTAAACATCTAGCGGTTCGCTTCCAATAACTTTTCGTAACAAGGGATTGAACATAGATGAACAAGCTCGAGCATACAACACAGGCCAATTATCCCAGTCCCAATAACTTTTCGTAACAAGGGACGGGTCATCGACAAGCACGTATTTCAATCTCAACCCATAGATTATTCAGCTACGAAATCATCTATCTCATGCGAGCCTAGGTCTACGACTTCTCCTCTTTCGGTTCTAAAAGCCGCTAATTCAATTAGAAGGTGTTTAATCAACTAATCATATGGAATCAACAAATCCTAACTCGACAAATCGATATTCAATCGTTACCAATTGCAAGATCGAAGTGTCACCCTTCGATTATATCAAACTATCAAGCACAAATTCATCAATTCCTAATCAATTCAACTCACATAAGCATGACCAATCTTGAGCCCGACAAATGCACGTTAAACAAGAATAATCATCCCCTATCCCTAGCAATCAGACTTAGCTACGAATATCAAATTCAACAATCATAATCATTCCTCTCAGATAACCATTATTCATGAATCAAATAAGAGAAGTGAGTACTTACAATCAATCCAAGTTCCAAAGTTGAATTTGAAATACAAGCTTAATCCTTAGATGTAGAGAAGAAGAAGAAAAATGAAAAATAAAGGTGTAAAGAAAAGGAAAAACGAAGAAGAAGAAGCAGAGAAAGGAGTTCTGTCGTGGAGTTATCGGGCCTAGGGTTTTTACTCCCCAGGAGGGAGAGAATGATTTTTTTGATCGAGTCCCGCACATATTTATACAAGTCACGGATCACGGCGTGGGAGAAACTCAGCGCGGCGTGGAGGAAGAAGGTGTCGCGGCGTGGAGGGGTCTCGCGGCGTGGCGGGGAGCAGATGCGTGAGTCTCTGTACGCCCGTGTAGGGCTTCACGCCGTGGAGGAAGGCCTTGTCGCGCCGCGGAGGAGTTGCCGCGCCGCGGAGGGGGCCAGTGTCGCGCCGCTGAGGGTTGCCGCGCCGCGGCGCGCGGGGCTGCTGGCTCGGCTGCGCGACTTTTGCGTTTTGGGCTCGTCCGAACTCGTAATTGAGTTCCGTTTTTTCCTACGCGTCGCTAACGGACTCCTCTATTCAATGATTCTTTCTTGACCAGATTTTGCCAATAGTACAAATCTTATAGAGTTTTCCAACCTTCAAACAGTCGGCAGCTTGCTGGACTTTACGTTTCGGCCCCGTTCGGATTCGTCTGAACTCGGAATTGAGTTCCGCTTTTTCCTACTTGTAGCTAACGAACCCATATATCTAACCAATATTTCCCAGCCCGTTTTCAAGCTAAACTTATTCCTCACGGGCTTTTGACCTGCACACCAAAAACAAGAAAAACCGAAAAAACATACGGAAAACACAAGAAAAACCAAGATAGAGGAAAACACGCAATAAACTACAAAACGAGATAAAAACTAACTAAAAAAACTAATATGGGGGAAAAAGAAAGGAAAATAACAAGGAAAAAATGCAACAAAAATGGGACAAACAGTATCCACCATAATTTGGTGGACAGGTATACCGCATATTGGAGCAGTAATGAAAAGGGGATCAGAGTGAGGGTGCACAAAATAGTTAGCATGTTCAACATTAAAAGTGATAGGGCAGTTATTTCGAGCGTTAATTTTATCTGGGCAGTTATTTCGAGCGTCGATTTTATCTATGAGATTAGTCCTTAACACAGTTTTACCCGAGTTGTATGCTTATCGGGCATAAGTTTTTGCTTGCCGACGTGAACTAGTCGGCCTTCCATCATTATTGTTGATACGTGGAATGTGATCGTGGGAAGAAAAGATTGGGGAATTACTTCTTTTTGTGTTTCTAGTGTCTGTTGAAGATGAGGCTCCATTAGTGTCCGAGGTAAATGTGAAGACTTCTTTGTCCCCCTGTCTTATTCTTTTTGGGTTCACAGGTCTATCATTGTCTTCTTCATCATCAGGGAACTCTTGTAGCCTTCCTTTGTGTTTGAAGTTGGGACCTCTGGGAAAACGTTGGACTTGAGGATGTCCAATCAGCAAAAGAGCGGAAAGTAGGATTAAACATTCGTCAGTGTTATGTCCAGCCGACTTGTGATATGAGCAATATTTTGACTTGTCAATTCGGTCTTCGGGGGTTCTCACAGGTCTCGGTTCTAGAATGATTCCCTTTCCTATCAATTCCTCGAAGATAGTGGCAGCTCCAGCCGAGTATATTGTCTGGTAACTCGACCTTATATCATTGACATACTTAACTTTAGCTGCTTTTGACTCGGGATCATTTAAGTTTCCCTTCGAGGATCCTCCGAACTGGGATTTATTTGGTTTATTGCCAAAAAATTTGTTCTTCTTCTTCTTTGCTTCTTGTCATGACTTCGGCTCCTTGGGAGAAAAGTCAAAGTTAGGAACCGACATTGACTCTTCGGCGATGATATGTTGTTGAGCCCGAGCAAGGAATACTTGAAATGTGTTTGTTTTATTTTGGCATAAGGTCCAACGAAATAAAGAGTTTGGCTTTAAACTAGCGATGGCAGCAACTAGCAACGTCTCCGGATGACATTGCTCCATATTATAGACGCGTTCATTGAATCGGGATATATAGTCTTTAACACTTTCGTCTTCCTTTTGTACAATGTTAGCAATTGATTCTTTAGAGATCAGACATACATGGGCCCCGATAAAGTGACATCGGAACGCCGACCTCAATTGTTGCCACTTCTAGATAGAATGGGGAGGTAAAGAGTGATACCATTTTTGGGCTCGAGGTCCTAAAGTTAAAGAAAACATGCGGCACCTCAATGCATCTGTAGCCCCGTGGAGATCCATCCATGAGGTATATTGACCGAGGTGCGCATCTGGATCCGAGGTCCCATCATAGAGACCGATTTGCGGCACTTTGAATTTTCCCGACAATGGTTCCATAGTAAGTTGAGAGGCCAAAGGAGATTCTGCTTCTAAATAAACATTATCCTAGGTGGAGGCTCTTCGTGGGGATTCTTCTTGGATTCTTTGCCGAGTTTCTAACTCGGTAATTCTCTTGCGAAGGATTTCTAATTCAACCGACTCGTGCCTGGAACGATTTCTCTCTATGGTCTGGCACAAGTCGGTATGCCTGTCTGGCTATGGTGTCGCCGGTTGCGGGGTACTGGAGATTGTTGATAATGTCCAGAATGACTTTTCGCAGTTATCTCCAGTGGATTTATCTCTAGCGGATTGTTAACAACAGGAATATCGCCATGACCTTGAGCAGCTACTTCTTCTCTTTGCAGTGGTGGATTTCTCGGCTGTGAGGTTGCGTGCGAAGCAACTGCATGCATATGATGTTCTTGAACCAGCGGCGTTGGTTGCCTTATTGGATTATTAGGGGCTGTAGCTTGACCACGAACAGGAACAGACGTTCCTGGCCTTGTTTGAGCCATGAAATCAGAAAGATTCTTTACAAACTCTTGGTCTTGAAACCGAACAGAGTAATCGAGAGTCATGGGTGGCACAGTCGTTCTTTCAGTAGATTGAGCTGGATGACGACTAGTTCCTGTTTCTGGGATTCTTTCTTGACGTCCAGAATTCGGCATGATGATTGTTTGATTGATATATTAAGAAATATGGGCGAAGGTATGTGATTTGTGTATAGGACATCAATGATTAACCTCAAATAACTTATGAACCCTCCTTTTAGCTCCAACCTGTTGTTGTATGAAATTTAACAACGATATTAAACGATAGCAAAGTGTAATTAAAGCAAAAACGATGTTAATTTTATATTATTGCTGTCTTTTAGTTGAGTACAGGAAGTCGGTTTTTGTGTATAACCGAGTTGTTTTTGCATGTGCGTGTACAATGTGCCAAAAAAAAAAAAAAATCCCCGTACAATAATAAATTCTGCTAGTTATAGTACGATGCCTTTGATTTTTCGTACGAGATAGATTAGATCACATTTAATGTTGAACAGCTTCATTACAGCGGTCTGTCGGGCAATAGGGAGACAGAAATGATTACAAATGTAATACGTGGCCCAATCAGGTATGTGCCTTGTCACCTACTTTGGGATCCAGCTACCTCAGACCTCGGTTTGTGTGGATAATCTTCAGGAAGGAATCTTTGAGAAGTCGGTTTTTGTCTTTTGTGCGAGGTCGGTTTAATCTTATGTGCAAGGTCGGTTCGTCGGCTAACTTTATACCGAGTTGAGCTAAATCTGTTGTAGGAATTGAGTTGGAAGAAATGTTGAGGATAATACCAATAAATCCTCCCTTTAATCTTGGAAAATCAGGTCGGTTGTCAATATTACTCTTATTGCCATATTTGTTTTTAGTATTTTACAATAATAAAATAAAAATGAAGATTTTTTTAAACTTGTTTTGCCATTTTGTAAAAAGAAGGACCAAATAACGAAATGAAAAGTTGAAATGCAAAATTTAAGTACAGATGCAAATTTGTGTTTATTTGAAGAGAGATAAGGGGAAGAACGGATTTTGTGATCCATTTGGTTGCTCGTTTGGAGTAATTTCTCCTGCAAATTTTGCATTTTACATGTCAATTGGAGAAGGTCTAAGTACATCCTTTCCTGCCAAGCGGAAAAAGCAAAACGCAAATGGGAATCTTCGATCTAGTACTATTTGTATTGTAATTAGAATATAACATACATTAAAACTATGAAATCAAACGGATTTGGATTTCTAGGTTCAGAGTAATCAAAGAATGATCCCATCTCTCGAGTAAAAGAAAAAAAACTATTCACCGCGTCACAAATCTAAAAAACTATTCCACTGCCCATTTTCTGATTCAATAAAGTTCTATGTTTAGTTGCTCTGCATTTAGATAATGGTTCATCACGGATGGACAAAAGATCATTTATCGGTTATTTGCGAAACATAAATATTTGATTCACAACCTAGATGAAAATTGGAAAGGCCATTATAGTGTGAGCGGTACAGTCAGTCTTAATTGATTAGTCACACTAATACATATTGGTGAGCAGTTCGTTTTAAATTGATCGTTGTAAATGAACTAAGCCTTGGCTATTTACTGTGTTCTCTTAACCTGTAAGATGTTAACAAACACAGGTATGTAGTAAGTACTGCTTTGATTCAACAAGTTGAGGTTTATTGATATGGACCAATAACTGTCTGAATTGGGTAGTGATTCCTACATGACATGGTGTTGTGTTATAATATTTACGGTCACAAAGTTGAGGTTTGATGATGTCCTTGAAGTGAGTTCAGAAGTATTATTATGTTAAACCATGCAAGTGGATTAAGGTATTGTTGGGATCTATAAGGATCTCGTTATGTACAAGTCACGAATTCAATAGCAAATGTATACCTATGCGCAACGGATCTAAAGGTTTGACGTAGAAAACTTACGGATTAAAATTTTCTGAATCTGACGGATTCAGGATGACAGGGAACAGCATGTCACAGGATTGTTGGGATCACGAACAGATGGCGGGGATGGCAGCTATGAGTTGCGCTGGTCGCCGGTTGGATTGCGGGTTGCCGTCGTCGGGCTTGGCTCGTCGCGGCTGTCGTCCGGCGGGCAAGGGACAGCGGGTCGTGGCTCGTCGGCTCCGGTAGATATTCGCGATGTCTCAGTTACCTTCGGGATCTCCTACTGTATTACTCGAACACCTCTTCAACTCATACCGGTAGAGCAACGAGAAGAAGATAGAGGGGGGCGTGCTTGTGATATACACGTTTCGACTCTTCTGTTCTCTTCTCATGAGCTTAATGATGTATATATAGAGCTACCGTAGGGATCCTTATGGGAATAGGATTAGGGCTTCTTAAGTAATGGACTAACTGTGGGCCAGGCCCACTCCTCCAATTACTTAAATAATATTATGGTCCACTAACGTAATATTATTGCACTCCCTTTTTTAAACCCAAATTATATTCGAGACTCCAATATTAATTACCCGAATTACCTCCCAATGTGTAAGATATAATGTCCATTAATTAATTCGATTACTGACAATCAAGAATTAATTAATATATTATATTACCAAAGCTAGCGCTCGTTCATCACTGACGATCATGAGTAGCTAAATCCATTTGCTAGGGAATAGGGGATTAATCTTTTGGATTCGTTTGTGATTGTAGGGATTTATTGATCGGTCTATTTGTACAAGTTGTTCTTCAAAAGGATTTTTCAAATATTACGCTTGAATATTGAGAATTGTTGAAGGGTGACACTTCAATTTTCAATTTATGATTGAATTCCATTTATTCTCGCATGATGTTGGTTATTCTTATTGATTAGTCGGTTAACAACCCTCTAGTCTAATTTAATCGACTCTTAGAACCGAAAGGGGAGGAGTTGATCGAAATAGGCTCGTATAAACTAGGCTTGTTCGTAACTGTATTGCCTAGGTGTTAAATGAATCGTTAATTTGTCGTTCACGTATGTCCTCTTGTTATGAAAAGTTATTGGGGACGAATTTCTGAACGAGTAGGTTACTCGAATCATTTAGCCGAATGATCATTTGCCCGATGATTGCAATTCGAACCAAAACGGATATCCCCGACTCCCTAGCTTCTTAAATCCTGCTTGTTTTACGTCGTTGATTGCTATTTCGATTTGCTTTGCTTGAATTTTAGGAGTTGATAATTAAAAATCAGAACCAATCTTGGAATTAGAATGTTTAGGAATTGTATTTCTCTTTTTGTGATTGAATAAACGCGCATAATAATCCGACTGACCTTCCTCGAGAGACAAGACCCGGTGTTCGAATCTTTTGATTCTACTCTGGTAAAAATATTTACAACAAATTGGCGCCGTTGCCGGGGAAGGTTTAGGAAGTATTTTGTGTGCTTATTCACTTTGTTTTCCATTTTTCTCTTAGTTTTTGTGTTTTTATTTTTATTTTTATTTTTTCCGTGTTTTTTGTTTTATTTTCTCTTAATTACCGTTGGTGCTCGTAACCTGTTTGTTGTTTGAGTGTATGCATACCAGGAGTGGATGCACACTAGCACCGAAAGACAAAACCAGTCCTGAGAATTTGAGGGAGGTTTTCGACAAGCTTAGTCTCGAGTCGTCTGAAGAAAGCAAACCAGAGATGGCTCAACAACCTCCCCGTGATCTCCTCCGAGACCTGGCCCAACCCATGATCGGGCCAATCACTTCTTGGATCCGGTTGGGGCAAGATGCCCGAAACTATGAGTTGAAGATGGTCCATTACAATCAGCTCCCATCATTCCACACGCTCCCCAACGAAGACCCACTCCATTTTATCCGAGAATTTTACAATGTCCTCCAGACGTTCCCTCTGCATGGGCTAACCGAGGACCAGCTGAAGATGCGGTGCTTCCCAGAGACTCTGAAGGACCGGGACAAGGCTTGGTTCATGACCCTCACACCGGATTCTCTCACAACTTGGGCAGAAGTTTACACCAAATTCGTCGGGAAGTACTATTCCCATTAGAAGACCCAAGATATCTGGTCTCAAATTGTCTCTTTTGCTCAGATGCCTAATGAGCCTCTTCATGAGGCCTGGGAACGATTCAAGGACCTCCAACGGCAGTTCCCACATCATAACCTCTCAGCAGAGCTATTGGCAAATTGCTTCTACGACTCCCTCCACCAGAACTTGCAATACATGGTGGATAATGCAGTCGGAGGGGATATCGGGGCCAAAACAGCTGAAGAGATGATGGAGATTTACGAGACGATGAGAGCGAACTCGTCTCAGAAAATTGTCAGAGGGAAAAGATCCACAGTGAATGAGACTGGACCGAGCAACAATGTCATGGCCCAGCAGTTAGCGGAGCTCACGGAGCAGATGCGGCTAGTGAATGCTAGAGGGTCCTCATCGATCCAGACTATGGCCGTGAATGTTTGCGGCGCATGCGGAGTTCAGGGACACAGTTCTTAGGTGTGCCCATCGGCTATTGAGCCAAGCTACGGAGGACAGAATACCGAGGTGAACGCACTGCAGGGTTATCAGAACTGGCCTGGTAATGATCCGTACTCGAACACGTATAACCCTGGGTGACGCAACCACCCGAACTTGTCATGGGCCAACAACCACTATCAACAGCCGCCTCAAACCAACTTTGTTCCCCTTCAACAGCAAAGGGGACAAATGATAAGGATGCCTCCGCCAGAAGCCAGACCGAACCCACCGAACATGGACGACAAGCTGGACAAGATTCTCAATTTCATCATGAATCAGGATGCTTCCATTAAGCATCTTGAGACACAAGTAGGCCATCTAGCCACACGAGTCAGGACCATCGAGACTGAATTGAATAAGTGGAAGTTGCCCAGTCAGCCGGAACACGCGAATGCGGTTACAGTGTTTATGCCCGAACCAGAGGACGAGGTAGATGCCAAAGAGGAGAAAGAAGTGAAAGCGGTCCCAAGGGATGAACAAAAAGTGGAGACCCAGGTGACACCGCCACCCGAGCTAACCTTTCACAAGTCCGCGAACCCATACAAGCCTAAGATTCCATTCCTGAGCCGACTTTTGGAGGAGAAAGACCGCAGGATGATTCGAGACCTGCATGAGATGTTGGCCAAGGCCAACGTCGATCTATACCCTCCCGACATGATCAAGAAGATACCGGCGTATGCGAGATTTTTCAAGGAATTAGCGGCAAATAAAAAGAGGCTCAAAAGTAGTGATGAGGTGCTCGTGTTTGAAGCGGAAAATGTCTTCCAGCATAACTTCCCGAAGAAGAAAAAAGACCCCGAAGGCTTTGTGATCACTTTAGCCTTCGGGAATGGGAGAGAGACCTCAGGGATGCTCGATTTAGGCCTAGGCATTAACCTCAAGCCACTCACAGTATATCACCGACTCGGGCTTGGCAATCTGAAGCCCACCAGGATGCGCTTATAGCTTGCAGATCGCTCATTCCGTCACCCAAAAGGGACTGTGGAGGATGTGCTCGTCCGAGTGGAGAAGGTGATAGTCCCTGTGGACGTTGTTGTTCTCGATGTGGGGAACATGCAAGACAATGGTAAGGAGCACGCCATCCTCCTCGGACGACCCTTCATGGTGACCACTATCACTGTTATTGATGTGAGGAAGGGGACGACGAGCATGATAGTGTTGGGCGAGTCATCCCCATTTCCGTTCGAGAGACCCAGCCTGAGCCGCAGGCAAATTCTATGGAAGAATGCATGTCCCTTAAGGTGATTGAGCAGCTCACTGAGGACGCGTGTATGAGAGAGTACACGAAGAGGCCACTGCAGGGCCATGCCCATGTCATGAAGGGATGCCACATAGACCGCCACACTGCCCTTCCCCAACCGAGTTCCATAGAGTTGCCCCGATCCCAATAGGGCGAGAGATTTGAGTTGTCAGACGCGCGCTGCTGTTCGGGGCCTGACTACCTCCATCCTCCACCCACACCACCGGATTCACAGTTACTGATCTAGTCACTGTGCCCTGTACGTTTGTACTTTTCCCCTTATTTTTTCGTTGTCGGTTAGTTTTTCTGTCTTTTGTGTTGGTTGATTATGTGGGTAAACGTTTCTTGCACTGATGATCGACAATGGGGACATTGTTCGGTTTTAAGTGTGGGGAAGTTTTTACATGATTATATGTCTATATGGTTGACTAGGTCTAGCTCTTCTAGGGTGTTTTCATTTTATGTTCTATTTGAGTGTCTTATCTTGAGTCAGTTTGTGTATTTTGCGAGTATGGATTATGGTGAATTTTAAGATTGGTTGATGATTGTTGATGATGTTGAGGAGATGTGATGATGATCATGACCAGTATATTTTGATGAACTTGATGTGTTGTTTTGTTGGATATTTATTTACCTTATGTGAGGTTTGAGCCTTATGTTGTTTCTTGAGAGATATTGGTCGGAATCTTTGGTGATCAGAACTTGCTTTGAGTCTGTGTTGAAATGAAGCAATCGAATTTGTGTAATGTAATAATCATTGAGGCATTCTTTGTATTTTCATTCCCTTTTCTTTTTGTGGAAATAACATTCACTAGTCACCCCCTTCGAGCCTGATTGATTTTTCTTTTTACTGATAACCCCGTGATGATGATATTGAGGAGTTGCAAGTGAAGAATTAGAGGTGATTTGTGTTCGTTTTGTATGTATAGGTGATTTATGTTGGTGTTATGTATAAAAACAAAAAAAAAGGAAGCCGAATGGATTATGATAAAATATGAGTTAAAAAAAAAAAAAAAAAAAAAAAGAGAGAGAGAGATGAATAATGTGGGTAGCGTGTTGGCTTTTGAGGATGTTGGAGGAAACGGTTGGTGTTGACAACCGGATGAGTTCATGGTAACGGTTAGGTGATTGAATTGAGTTGATATTTTTAATGAGCCACTCCTACGTTACATCCCTAGAAGTCCTATTGATTCAGAATTGCATGAGTTTGATTGTTTTAGAGTATGAATAGATAATAAGCAAGCTTATGTTGAAGCATGATGATCGACCAATTTAAGCGAACCCATGTCATAATCATGCAAGAAACTGAATGAGGCATATATGTATTATATTACCGTGCTTGAGAGTTTGTCTTTCGAGTTGTAATTGAGGTATGCTATATTGGCCATTGGAAGTCTCATCGGCTGAATTGATTAATTTGAAGCTTGTCTTGTCTGAAACTATTATCCATGCTCATTTGCTTGTTTTCTTTTCTTTTCTTTTCGTGTCGTTTTGTTCGGGACGAACAAAGGTTTAAGTGTGGAGGAGTTGTTTATCCCATTTTTGTTGCGTTTTTCGTCGTTATTTTTCCTTTCTTTTTCTCCCGTTTTAGGTCTTTTCGTTCTTTTTTAGTTTGTTTTGTATTTTATTGCGTGTTTTCCCTTATTTTGAGTCTTTTTTGTGTTTGTCGGATGTTTCCCGGTTTTCTGCGTTTTTCTCGTTTTTTGTGGTGTGGGGGTTGAGTCCATGGGCGATTTCTATATGGAGGAGAAAATTGATTTTATGAGCATAATTTCATAGAAAAGTTCGTTGGCATCACACAGGAGAAAACGGAATCGAATTTCGAGTCCAAATGAGCTCGAACGGGCCCGAGAAGCAAAGTCCAGCAGACTGCCCAGACTGCCGCGCCTTGACACCCGTCACGGGCATACAGAGCCTCCTCTCCCAGTGCCGCGCCCCGGAGCACCCCGCACCGTGCCAGCATCCTAGCGCCGCGCCGCTACACACCCAGCACCTAGTGCCACGGGCAGACATAAAAGCGCCCACCACGACCTTTCACGCCGCGGAAGGTCCTCACGCCGCGCCATCTCCAAGCTCCGCGCCGCGACCAGTCCTCATGCCGTGCCACCTCCAAGCCCCGCGCCGCGGCAATGATCCTGCCCACGCCGCTGCACAGATTTCTCACGCCGTGACCCACTTTCCTGTATAAATGTGCATACGACTTCGATCAGGGGGATCTCTCATTCGACGAACACTAAAAACCCTACCGTCTCTCTTTTACTCGTTATTTCATCTTTCCTTCATCGTTTTGAACGTAGAACATGGATTTAAGTTCGGATTTCATTGTTGCTTTTGGATTCAAGCTTGTTTATCGGATTCAACATTTGGATTTATCAATCGTAAGATTTTTCTTTTAACTTTATCGTTAAATATGAATTCATTGATTGAGATGATTGTTGATGTTGAATTGATCATGAGTTGCTAAATCCATTTGCTAGGGAATATGGGGATTAATGTTTTGGATTCATTTGTGATTATTGGGATTTATTGATTGTTCTATTTGTATGAGTTGTTCTTCAAAAGGGTTTTTCAAATGTTACGCTTGAATATTAAGAATTGTTGAAGGGTGACACATCAATTTCCAATTTATGATTTAATTCGATTTATTCTCGCATGATGTTTGTTATTCTTATTGATTAGTCGGTTAACAACCCTCTAGTCTAATTTAATCGACTCTTAGAACCGAAAGGGGAAGAGTTGATCGAAATAGGCTCATATAAACTAGGCTTGTTCGTAACTGTATTGCCTAGGTGTTAAATGAATCGTTAATTTGCTGTTCACGTATGTCCTCTTGTTACGAAAAGTTATTGCGGATGAATCTCTGAACGAGTAGGTTACTCGAATCATTTAGCCGAATGATCACTTGCCCGATGATTGCAATTCGAACCAAAACGGATATAGCCGACTCCCTAGCTTCTTAAATCCTGCTGGTTTTACGTTGTTGCTTGCTATTTCGATTTGTTTTGCTTGAATTTTAGTAGTTGATAATTAAAAATCAGAACCAATCTTGGAATTAGAATGTTTAGGAATTTTATTTCTCTTTTCGTGATTGAATAAACGCACATAACAATCCGGCTGACCTTCCTCGAGAGACACGACCCGGTGTTCGAATCTTTTGATTCTACTCCGGTAAAAATATTTACAAAAATCATCCAAAGCCAAACTTTCAGTATATAACACTAACAATCTCTCACTTATACTTAAAGCTTTTGCTTTTAAAAGTATAGTCCTATCAATCCGTTATTCTAAATGACCTATGTCGATCCTTATCGCCATACACGTGACTCTCATTCCTTCCACGTGTTTGACGAAGTCTTTCCCCGGCAAACTCTTCGTGAAAGGATCAGCTAGGTTATCCTCTGATGCAATCTTTGCAACATCAGTCTCCTCTACCCAAAATATCTCGTATCAGATGGTACTTGCGCTCTATGTGCTTGCTTGCTCTGTGGGCTCGTGTTTCCCTTTAGTTTTCTACTGCTCCACTGTTATCACAGTACACGGTGATACTACGTGGCAAACTCGCAATCACCTCTAAGTCCACTAAGAAGTTCCTGAGCTAAACTGCCTCTTTCGCTGCCTCAGAGGCTGCGATGTACTCGGTTTCCATGGTTGAGTCCGCTACACATTTGTACTTAGCACTCCTCCATGAAATGGCTCCACCTCCCATGGTAAACACATAAACTGAGGTTGACTTACTCTCATCCTTGACTAAGTGGAAATCGGAATCGCTGTAACCCAGTGTAACAAGTTGTCTGCACGGTAAACTAACATGTACTCCTTAGTCCTCTTCAGGTACTTGAGTATATGCTTCACCGCAGACCAATGTTCCCGTCCCAGATTACTTTGCCATGTAGATACCATGCCAACGGCGTAGCTAATATCTGGCCTCGTACACAACATAGCATACATAAGACTTCCTATTGTCGAAGCATAAGGAACTGTCTTAATGTCTTCTATCTCTTGAGACATCTTAGGAGACATATCCTTGGATAGACCTATTCCATGTCTGAAAGGTAACATTCCTTTCTTGGAATCCTGCATGTTGAATCTAGCCAAGACAGTATCTATGTATGTAGACTGGGATAAGCATATCATTCTCTTCTTACGGTCTCGAATGACCATAATACCAAGAATATGTCCTGCTTCACCTAAGTATTTCTTATTAAACTGCTTAAACAACCACACCTTTACGTCTGACAACTCCTTCTTACTGTTTCCAGTGAGAAGGATGTTATCTATGTAAAGCACAAGAAACACCACCACGCTCCCACTGATCTTCTTCTACACACAGTGTTCATCCGAACATTGAGTGAACTCGTACGACTGGATCACCTCATGAAACCGGATATTCCAAGATCTCAAGGCTTTCTTCAGTCCATAAATAGACCGATTAAGCTTGCACACTAGATGCTCATGTCCCTTAGCAATAAATCCCTCTGGTTGCTGCATATAGATGTCCTCCTGAAGATTTCCATTAAGGAAAGCCGTCTTGACATCCATCTGCCTGACCTCATAATCCATATGAGTGGCTACTGTCAAAAGAATCCGAATGGATTTAAGCATAGCTACTGGCGAAAAGGTCTCATCGTAATCAATACCCTCTTTCTGGGTATAACCTTTCGCAACAAGCCTAGCCTTAAAGGTTTCCACCTTTCCATCCGATCCTCTCTTTCTCTTATAGACCCACTTGCATCCAATGGGTCGTACCCTATCGGGTAGATCTACAAGATCCCAGACTTGATTGGAGTCCACTAACCCCATCTAAGCTTTCATTGCAACGTGCCATGAATTAGCATCTTTATCTTGGACTGCCTCGTCATAGGTTCTTGGGTGTGATTCTAGGTTTCCTGGAACTGAGTCCGATGACTCTCTAAGACCTATCCATCGGTCGAGTTGCATAGAAACCCTCCCACTACAACGAGGTATTGTCTGCACTGGTACACTCTCAGTGTGTCGTTTTGCAGTATTATGTGATGTATCTACTTGCGCACTCGGTGGGAAACTATCGACCTTACTCCTTAACTCCTATAAGACAAGTCTACTCGCGGGCTTGTGCTAATGATCACCTTCTGATCCTTGTGACTATAAAATAATCCACCTTTCGTTCCCTTGGGATAGCCTACAAACAGCTTAACTTCTGAACGTTTGTCTAACTTCTAAGTATCCTGCACAACAACATGCACAGGGCTTCTGTTTGTCCCATTTTTGTTGCGTTTTTCGTGTTTATTTGATCTTTCTTTTTCTCCCGTTTTAGGTCGTTTCTTTAGTTTTTAGTCCGTTTCGTGTTTTATTATGTGTTTTCCTTCATTTCGAGTCTTTAGGTGTTTTTAGTCTGTTTTTCTGGTTTTCTTTTGTGTTTTGTCATTTTTGGTGTGTAGGTCGGGAGCTTCGGGAGACTTTTCTCTTCAAGATAAATTGGTTTCGAGAGCATAGTTGAATAGAGGGATTCGTTGGTGACACGTAGGAAAAAAGGACGCTCAATTCCAAGTTTGAACGAGCTCAAACGAGGCCAAAACATGAAGAGGCGCAGTGCAGTCCAAGTCGCGAGTCGCGACCCGCGACTAGCCCCACGCCCAGCATCTCGCGCCTCGCGACCAGCGTGTCGTGCCTCGCGAAAAAAACAGAGACGCACAGTCCCAGCGACCCAGGAGGCTCGCGACTCGCGAGTTGGGCTGACCCTGTTTTTATTTTTGCTCGTTTTTACTCGTTTTAGCTCCGTTTTTCACGCACTATATATCAAAACGATCCTTAGACTCGTGGGAACAATCCCTAATATTCTTTTTTCACTTTCTCTTTCTCAAAAAACTCAGGTTTAGATCGTTCTTTTTGCTCAATTCTCTCTTTACTTTTTCGGATTTAGCTTTGTCATTGGATTCGAATATTGGATTTCTATTCATCGTAAGTTTCTCTTTTCATCTAATTCATGAATATGATGGCTTTGATTGTTGAGATTGTTGATTTTGAATTCCTATGAGTGGCTAAATCGTTTCGCTAGGGATAGGGGATGATGATGATGTTTAGAATTTAATTGTGATTATCATGCTTGTTGATCGCTCAATTTATGCGAGTTGTTCTTAACTAGGGTTTATAATTCTCGTACATTGAATGTTTATTATTGTCGAAGAGTGACACTTCGATTTACAATTGATCTCCAATTGAATATGATTCGTTCTTGTGTGATGTGTTTAAATCCATTGAACTAGTAGATTAACAATCGTCTAGGATAATTTAATCAACTCTTAGAACCGAAAGGGGAGGAGTTGATCGATCTAGGCTCGTATGAAATAGACTTGTTCGAAAACGTATTGTCTATGTGTTGAGTGATTTGCATGATTTTCCGTCTATGATACCCTCTTGTTACGAAGAGTTATTGAGGATTAGTCTTTAGACGTTAGGTTATCCGAACCATCGAACAGAATGATCTTAGCTTGATATTTGCATTGGTTAGAAAATCATCATCCCCGACTCCTTAGCTTCTTATCATCTTATCCTTTGATCTTCATCTTTGCTTTTAAGTTTGATTTCGCATTGTTTGAATTCTCTTTCATAGTTGATAATTAAAAACCACTATCTTGATTAGAGTGTTTAGGATTTATTTTTCTTTTATATGTTATCAACACCATTCCTAGATTCCGAACCGCCTTCCTTGAGAGATCGACCCGGAGAACGAATCTTTCGATTCGGTACTCGGTAAAAATATATTTTGCTGCAACAACTTTTCCAAACTCGAATATGTGAGAAACTGGTCCTACGCTCTTTCCACAATTCATATGAAGTAGTCTCAACTGACTTAGACGGAACTAGGTTCAGAATGTATGCCACTGTTTCGAGCGCCATTCCCCAGAACGAACTAGGTAACTCAGAATAACTCATCATTGACCTAACCATCTCCATAAGAGTCATATGCCTTCGCTCTGCAACTCCGTTCTGCTGGGGTTTGTCGGGTGTAGTCGACCGGGATTCAATCCCTGCTTATGACAAATATGTCCTAAATTCTCCAGAGAAGTACTCGCCACCTCGATCAGATCGAATCGACTTGATAGTCTTTCCCTGCACGTTCTCCACAACTATCCGATAATCCTTGAATTTCTCAAAGCATTCAGACTTGCGGTGTAGTAGATAGACATATCCATATCTAGAGTAATCATCAATAAATTTGATAAAGTACTTAAAACCTCCTCTAGCCTAGATCGACATAGGACTACATAAGTCAGAATGAATCAATCCTAGCACACTCTGGTTCCTATACCCCACTGCCGAAAACGCCCTCTTGGCCATTGTTGTAGCAACATATATTTTATTTTTTTTACCGAGTACCGAATCGAAGGATTCGTTCCCCGGTTGATCTCTCGAGGAAGACGGTTCGGAATTAGCGTTGGTCTTGATCACACACGAAAAGAAAACAAGTCCTAAACACTCTAATCAAGATTGATTTGGGGAATCAACTAAAACAAGCTAGAACTAGAAAAACAATTTAAAGAAATAACAATTAAATTTCTGGAGAAAAAGAAGAAGTTCTAGGGGTCGGGAAATCTCATCAAGTCTTAAACTATGTTGAATGCTTATTTGTTCGGTTACGAGATTAAACAAGACTACACATCTAGAGAGCTATGCTCAATAACTCTTCGTAACAAGAGCACAAACATAAACGATAAACTCATTCAAACAAGCAACACATAGACAATACTTTTACGAATATGTCTACTCTATACGAGCCTAAATCGACCGACGTCTTCCCTCTCGGTTCAAAACGTTGATTAACTAGGTTAGAATGGTGATCAATCAACTAACCATATAATTCACACAACTCGTATAGATTGAACAAAACACATTCCTCATAATTCAAAACAAGAATCAAAATCCCTAACCCTAGGTGAATGGATTACCTCATGCTTAGATTCAATTTCATGTTAACCGGAATTAAGAACATAAAACCAATCAACAATAATAAAATAGAATTGAAAAACTTACAATCGGATTAAGGGTTGCAAGATTTCAATCCAAATATCTTTGTGTCCAACAATCCAAGCATGAGAGAAAAAAAAAAAAGAAAAGTGGAGAAATTTATCCTAACAATATTGAGTTTTTGGAGAGAAAAATTGAAAGGAACGATATTGGGGCTTGTTCCCACGAGTCTAAGGATCGTTTTTATATATAGAGCTCGAAAAACGGAGCTAAAACGAGTAAAAACGGAGAAAAATAAAAACAGGGTCGAACAGGTCGCGACTCGCGAGTTGACTCACGAGTCGCGAGTCGCGAGTCTGACGGGTCGTGAGGTCGCGCAGCTGGTCGGAGGCTCTGTTAAAGTCGCGAGTCGTGACTTTGCTCTCGCGAGTCGCGACTTTGGACTGCACTGCGCCATTTTACGTTTCGGGCTCGTTTGGGCTCATCCGAACTCGGAATTGAGTTCCGTTTTCTGCTACGCGTCACTAACGAACCATCTATCCAATTGTCCTCTCGAAACCAATTTTCTTGAAGATAAAATTCGCCCGAAGCTCCCGGCCTACACACTAAAAACGACAAAACACGAAGAAAACCGAAAAAACAAACGAAAAAACACCTAAAGACTCAAAATAAAGAAAAACACATAATAAAACACGAAACAAACTAAAAACGAAGGAAACGATCTAAAACGGGGGATAAAGAAAAGCAAAACAAGCACGAAAAATGCAACAAAAATAGGACAAACAGCCATCTTACACTCTAGGCATGATTCGTAAGTTGGGTAATTATCTTCTAGTGGACTAAGTTGTCTAGATTCCAACTTTTGAATCCTCCTAGGTTGATGTGCCCAATTATAAGGTGCCAAATGTATGCCTGATTCATCTGTGAATGCTCCTTCCTCTTATTATATTTAGTCAACACATCTGATTGTTGCAGTTTGGGATAGTTTGGTTTAAAAACATATAAATTGCCAACTAATGAACCATAAAATGTGAAACGATTTCCGAAACGAATAACAACCATGTCATCAAACGAAGCAGAAAAACCATCCATATAAAGTCTAGAAACTGAAATAAGATTCGTTCTAAAACTTAGAACATAAAGGCAATGTCTCAAAACCAAACTAGTACTATGAAAAGATAAAGTAACGTCTCCAACTGCAACAGCCGCCACTTCCGTGGCATTGCCCATGTAGACAGTGATCGCTCCCTCTTTAAGTCGCCTGGTTTCTTGGAACCCCTGCAAAGAATTGCAGACATGATCAGTGGCTCCAGTATCTACACACCAGGTACTAGTAGATACAACCGCTAAACATGTTTCTACAACATAAACAAGAGAGTTACCTTCTTTGCCCTTCTTGAGGAGAGGACAATTGACCTCCCAGTGTTCTAACTTGTTGCACTTGTGGCATCTACCTTTCGGTTTCTTTGCCACTGCCTGAGGGGCCGGTGCGGAGCATCTGGAGCATCCCATGCCTTCGCGTTTCCTGCAGACTTCTTTCTCTTCTTGCCCTTGTAGAGCCTGGAAGGTCCAGCCTTCTTGGCAACTAGCATAGCTTCTGCTGCGTAAAGCTCAGGCAACAATTCTGGGAGAACCATATGCAGCGCATTCATGTCATAGTTCAACCGGGATTGATCAAAACTTTTCGGTAGAGACTGGAGCACAATATCGACCTGGGTTTCCCCGTCAACACAAGCTCCTAAAGCCTCCAACTCATTGAGCTGCGCAATAGCCCTTAGGGCATGCTCCCTTGCGGGTGTGCCCTTATACTGCTCAGAAGTCAACACTATGTCTAAGTTACTCTTCCAATCAATATAGTTAGGACCAGTAAGCTGATTTTCTTTTAGGATGACGGATAACGGATTAAACAACATGATGAATAAAGCCTAAGAAGCACGAAAATAATTTACAGATTAAACATTTTGAATTTAACTTTAAAAATTGATATCCTCAAAACAACATTAACTTAATTCACCGACATCTCAAAACACCGTGGGTAATGCATGCTATGTTTGGGAAACTATATGTACTCAACATTCACAAGAGAAGGGTTTTTCAAGAACCCATTTATTTCCATAAGTCAAAACCAAATTCATGACGAACGAAATTAATAATCAGTCTCCATTTGGCCATGCAATAAAAATCAGTGACTTTGTTTGGGGAGGATAACTTAAATCGCATTCTAAGTGAATCTCATTTCACGATCCTAAGGTCATCAAACAAATTTATACAGCCCCGGTTTGGCGAGGTCTATACGCCTTTCAATGAATTCCTATAAATGTCCCATTGGAAGTTCGTTCTGGTGATTACCTACAATTAAACTAAGCAATGTCACCACTTTGGCGGATTCCTATACTTTGAATAATTGATTTACTAACAAACCAGAAATGGAGGCCCTAGGAATTTTAATAATTTACTTTATTTATAAAATCCCTTCTCAAACTTAGTATTTATTTAAATGAGGATTTTTAAATAATTTTGCAATTCTAAATTAATCCCATGCAAAAGCAATAGTTAATTCCCATGCATAAATAAATAAATAATTAATTGGCATAATAGATTTAAATAAATAAATCCGCTATTATGGCCATTAATTATTGAATCTCCTCAAACAAGGAAACATTATCATATTGTTTCCTTATCCAACGGGAACTCCCATTGCAGTAGAATCCTAATAGATATTTTACTGCTTGTTCAACAAGAAACCACCTGCCTTGCCAGCCGCCAGTCGCCGGTGGAAAAACCGCCGGAAAATTTTTCTTTTATTTTTCTAGCTGCCGCACGCTTCTCGGGTTTCTGCCGCGGCTGCCGCCGGTAGCGCGCATGGAATGCGTGACCAGCTGGCGGCTTCCCCCACCGACGAAGCCTGCCGGCTTCTTGCAGCGGCTCCCGGGGTCGCTGCACGGCCTTCCGACCGGGTCCTCCGAAGCCCGCAACCGCAATGCTCCGCCCCCGCCCACTTGCCCGCAGCTCCGGCACCCAAGCTGCCAGCCGCGCGAGCTGCGGCCCAATTCTGATCAGGTCGTCGAGGTTCTTTGATCTTCGTGATCTCCCGGTTATCAACACACGATCACAATACGAAAAATATAATTAAAAAAATTACATAATCCGATCTTAGATCCAATGACGCAAATGTTCTTCTAAATAAATGATGTAATCTATCCGGACAACCCTCGAGCAAATAATTATTACAAACATTCATCCATTAAATTCATCGACATGTCCGAGGTTTTAAAAAACAAATTAAAACCATTCATCACATTCAACAACATTCATCAAACACACATACGGCCATAACAGTGGATTAAAGTAATTCCGGCAAAACCGAGTTATGCGAATTAATCCAACATATATGGCTGCGTTTGAACACATCTTGTCAAATAAAGCCGTAAAAAATCAAACTTTGTACAAAACGAAATAACCAAGTGCTCTGATACCACTTGTTGAGATCTATGAGGATCTCGTTATGTACAAGTGATAAGTAAAAATATGTGTCTATTTAGTGAATTAGTTTAGGATCTATATTAGATATTTGAGTTCAGTTGACATATGTTTGACATTATCTTGTATTTTTGAGTAGAAACTACCGGTGTTTGAATTTCTGTGCAGATCTAAGGCTCTTTAGCATGTCAAATGGAAGATTCAACTTTGGAGCAATTGAGAGTTCGATGTGCCTGGGAAGAGAAAATTTATAACTAACATGGCAGTGTCGGAATTACAGTTCAAATGCAACATGACCATGTTGGTATAATTATGGGACAGATTTCTCAATTGGGCCTAATTAACGATCAAGCCCAAAAGGATACTAAACCTATGTACTAGGTGCACGCAAAGAGAAACAGATCTGCTGGGAGCAGAAGGACGCAAGTAGAAGAGGCGGCGGATCAGATGGATGCTCTCATTCACTCTATCTTTATTATTATTTTTCTTTTTCTTTTCTCTTGGATTATGATAGCCATGCGCGGCTAATTTATATTTGTCTTGGTTGAAGACGATCAAACCCCGGACCTACTACTGTGAGATCGAATTAGTTTTTATTCCAATTCATATATTTTTCACATCAATGTTTCGTGTACATATTTTTATGATTGTTATGCTTAGTTGATAGATTGGCCACCTGTTATTCTATGCGTGCGATCAATTTCTTGATTGATATTTGAGTTGGATTTAGATCGTGTGTCTTTCACTAGAAGCAACTAAGATAGATAATTGACCGGATTTAGGCGTTGTCATTCTCAGGCGAAACAATTGAACAAGTTAATATTTAACGGATTAGTTATTTATTGCTTGGACTGTCGGTCTCTTGTATTTAATGCTATTGCTAGAATAATTTTTCACGATGTTGGGAATTAACTAGTCATAAGAGTCTCGTAGAAGGATTTATTTTGCGTGAATATATTAGGAGATAGAATTTATATTCAACGGCAGTTGCGTGGATTGTGAACTTGTATTTTTGCATCAATGATCTGTGGAACAGTCTAGGGTGGAAATCAATTCAACCAAGACATATTCATATTATATTATTTACTTTCGTTTATTGAGTTTTATTTTATTATTATTTTTATTTATTGTTTGATAGGTAATTTCTAATTTAATTAGATCATTAAATCAATTTCCCCCTTTTAATCACATAATTGATAGATTTCGGTTACTTCTCCCCGTGGGTACGATCCTTGCTCACACTACTACATATTTTTAAGCAGGGTTAATTTGGGTGTCTACGACAGCGCTTACCAAATTTTGGCGCCGTTGCCGGGGAGAATTTAAATTGAAACTTTGACTTTGTGATTGTATATTGTTATTATTATTATTTCTTGTTTCTCTTTTATTTGTTTTTCCATTTTCATTTTTCAGGAATTGTTGCAGCAATACCAACTTGTGGAAACAAGCAGGTTCCAAGAATTTTAGTTGATTTAATTTGGTTCCAGGAGAAATACGGTGGAGTCACTATGAACGGAACTTTGGATGAACTCTCTGCATAAGTCTATCAATTGGCTGTTGTCAATATGGGATATGTCAAACCTTGCAAAATTTGTCAAACCACGACTCATGATAAAGACACTTGTTTGAAATTAGATGAAAGATTTGGAGCATATCTCTCATGGCCCAAACAATCATATGCTTACTATAGCTGGGGTTTTCAACAGCAACCGTTGCACATTTTTCATAATCAAGTACAGAACGAGCAACTTTCCAACAATGATTCAAGCATGTCGCTGGATGATATAGTGAAGCAATTGGCTACTAAGACGCTGCAATTTGAAAAAGGAACTAGGGTGAGCATCCAGGCCCTTGAAATTCAAATAAGCCAATTAGTGACCACCATGAATCGTTTGGAGGTTCAGTCTATTGGAATATCTCCATCCCAACCTGAGGTAGAACATCTAAGTGTGAGTACCATGTTCATGAAAAATGATGAAGACCAGGAGACATCTAGAAGAAAATCACAAGAGCTTCTTGAAGAACGTCCTGAAGCAGCAGAAGAAAAACAGTACTCTGATGGCCAACATGGTCATGTCACTGACCATGTTCTCTATGAGACTGTTGGTAAGAGTTTATTTGAAGTAGCAGACAAAAAGAATACTCTGATGGCCAACATGGCCATGTTGCTGACCATGTTCCTGGAGATGTAGAACTGAACGTAGGGTCAGAGACTAAGGCAGAGGAAGATTTCATGCCTGCTACAGAAAAAGAAGAAGTGAAGCCTGACTTCAGCATAGCCATGTCACTGACCATGTTCATTGTGATGTTGCTCATATGAGTGCAGATTTTGAGGCTGACAAGAACGAGAAGGAAAAGGATGGCTCATGTTATCTCGAGTATAAACTGGTACCTTCTTATCTCTTGGCTTCTTTTCCCTATGTGAATGATGGGTACACCAGATACATATATGGAACATTTCGAAGATACGAGGAAGTTTTTTGGCCTACAAAGGAAGGTGGACTCATGGAATGTTAGGGAGAATTAAGACCCACGCTCGGGAGAATTAAGGCCCACGCTCGACCACATGAGATGCATCTTTTATGGAGAACGTGGGAAGTTAAGGTTCAATGGTAGGCCTCCGAAAATGCTGTCTGGTGTCGCTTGGAAGAATGAAATTTATGCACTTGTTGGGTTTCTTGAACGAATAAGAGCGCTCATAGCATCTCTGAGACCCATCCCAAAACCTCCTTGGCGAATAAATTTGTGAGTTTCTCTACCTAGCATATATATACATACTCTTCATGCGTTTACATTCATTATGATATATTTTAAGGACTTAAGCTTGGGGATGTATGTGTGTTATGCTTGGTATCGATTATATAGTATAGTTGCATTAATATTCGTGTAGGTTGCATTTAGGTTTTATTTTAAATGTTTAGTTTAGTTCTAGTAGAAGTAGAGCAGTCACTGCATGAGTGCTTGATGTCTAATATTATTGAGTCTTATTTGTTATTTCTCTTTTGGTTATTATTGATTCGACTGGTGCCAATTCGTCAAACGTGATTTCTTATGTGTGCAAAAATAATTTTGGAGTCCTTGTTACTGCACGATGAATAATTTTTCTTGATGATCACGTGATAAACAAATGCATGAGATTAACACTTATTACCTTTTGTTGGTGAGATTTGAGCCTATGAGCATACATTGAATACCATGCTCCGTTTTCTTGAATGTGTGATATCTCGGCTAGTTGATTTTTCTAGAACTTGTTTTGCTATGCATGTCTATGTTTACACCTTCGATAAAATTGGATGCATGAAACTAAAATAAGGGTACTTAGGACTAACCTTCTATCTTTATAGCCTCTCTTTCGTAGCCTACCTTTTTCATAAACTACTAGTAAGCCCCTTTGAGCCTTAACCTTTTCTTTGATTTATAACCATGCTACAAACCGTAATATTTTTTTTTAATACCATCCTTTGAACCTTGAATCGAACCATTTTTATGAATTTCTTTTTTGTTGAAGAAGAGCTTATGGTCTTATATTTGATCGTGCATTGTACGTAGTTTGGCTATCCGATATAAGAATCCATCACAGAATGTAAGCAAGATGGAACAAAAAAAAGAAAAAGAAAAAGAAAAAAAAATTGAGAAAAAGAGAAAAAAAAAAGTTGTAAGAGCATTGTGTTAGGTTATTTGTTATGTTGGATGCATATTGAGATCGCATGATTAGCTTTCTTTACATTTTGGTTAAGCTCGATTTATGAAAAGTTTGTATAATTGTTTCGATTCCATTAGCCTACATCTTTCTTATCCCACCTTACCCTAAGCCTCATTACAACACATTTTTAACCCTTTGATTTTGTGTTTATTCATATTTATTTTGGATGGTTGGACATGATATCTTTGCAAGCTTAGTAAAAATCTTCGATGTCTTGACCTGAGTGTAAACTTAATATCTAGCCTATACACTTTTGAGTGCAAGAGTAAGTCTCGTGAGAAGTGTTGATTTCATGTGTTTTAAGTTATGTGATTGTTGAGTTTATTTTTATTGATGTCGGTTGATGAGGACTAGACTCTACCATAATTCGTTGCATGCAAAATATTTTGAGTTGGCATTAGAAGATAGATGATGACATGAGGTGAGATGATGGATTGGACTTGATACTTGAGGACAAGCATTGGTTTAAGCTTGGCGATGTTTGATAAGTCAAAATATGTGTCAATTTAGTGTATTAATTTAGGATTTATATTAGATATTTGAGTTCAATTGACATATGTTTGCCATTATCTTGTATTTTCGAGTGGAAACTATCAGTGTTTGAATTTCTGTGCTGATCTAAGGCTCTTTAGCATGTCAAATGGAAGACTTTGGAGCAATTGAGAGTTCGATGTGCCTTGGAAGAGAAAATTTATAACTAACATGGCAGTGTCGGAATTACAGTTCAAATGCAACATGACCATGTTGGTATAATTCTGGAACAGGTTTCTCAATTGGGCCTAATTAACGATCAAGCCCAAAAGGATACTAAACCTATATACTAGGTGCACACAAAGAGAAACAGATCTGCTGGGAGCAGAAGGACGCAAGTAGCAGAGGCGGCGGATCAGAGGGCTGCTCTCATTCACTCTATCTTTATCATTATTTTTCTTTTTCTTTTCTCTTGGATTATGATAGCCCTGCGCGGCTAATTTATATTTGTCTTGGTTGAAGACGATACCTACTACTGTGAGATCGAATTAGTTTTTATTCCAATTCCTATATATTTCGCATCAATGTTTTGTGTACATATTTTTATGATTGTTATGCTTAGTTGATAGATTGGCCACCTGTTATTCTATGTATGCTATCAATTGCTTGATTCATATTTGAGTTGGATTTAGATCATGTGTCTTTCACTAGAAGCAACTAAGATAGATAATTGATCGGATTTAGGCGTTGTCGTTCTCAGGTGAAACAATTGAACAAGTTAATATTTAACGGATTAGTTATTTATTGTTTGGACTGTCGGTCTCTTGTATTTAATGCTATTGCTAGAATAATTTTTCACGATGTTGGGAATTAACTAGTCATAAGAGTCTCGTAGAAGGATTTATTTTGCGTCACTAAATTAGGAGATAGAATTTTATATTCAACGGCAGTTGCGTGGATTGTGAATTTGTATTTTTTCATCAATGATCTGTGGAACAGTCTAGGGTGGAAATCAATTCAACCAAGATATATTCATATTATATTATTTACTTTCGTTTATTGAGTTTTATTTTATTATTATTTTTATTTATTGTTTGATAGGTAATTTCTAATTTAATTAGATCATTAAATCAATTTCCCCCCTTTTAATCACATAGTTGATAGATTTCAGTTACTTCTCCCCGTGGATACGATCCTTGCTCACACTACTACATATTTTTAAGCAAGGTTAATTTGGGTGCCTATGACAGCACGACCAATAAGTCACGAATTCAATAACAAACGCACACCTAGGCGCAGTGGATCTAAAGGTTTGACGTAGATAACTTGCGGCTTAAAATTTTTTGAATCTGACAGATTCGGGATGACCAGGAGCAGCACATGACAGGATTGTCGAGATCACGAACAGTTAGCGGTGATGGCGACCGTGGAGCTGCGGTGGTTGCCGGTTGGATCATGGACTGCCATCGTCGAGCTTGGCTCGTCGCGGCGGTCGTCAGGCGGGCTGGGGTCGGCTGGTGTATATATAGAGCTACAGTAGGGATCCTTTGGAGAAAAGGATTAGGGCTTCTTAAGTAATGGATTAACTGTGGGTCAGGCCCACTCCTCCAATTACTTAAATAATATTACGGTCCACTAACATATTATTGCACTCCCTTTTTGTATCTCAAATTACATTTGAGACTCCAATAATAATTACCCGAATTACCTCCCCATGTTTAAGATAGAATGTCCATTAATTATTTTGATTACTGACAATCAAGAATTAATTAATATATTATATTACCAAAGCTAGCGTGTTATTATTATGCCAGAATTTAATCCCTCTGCAGGGCTTAGCATAACAATCCTTCATGAACTCACTTCGGGAACAACATCAAACTAACGCACATAGTGACCGTAAGTATCCTAACAGCACATCATACATACAACAATATTACCCCAAACAGTAAGACTATTATCCAGCGAACTGAATCTCGCTTAAATGAATCAAAGTAATAAATACTACATGTATGTGTCTGTTTAATATCTTACGGGTTAAGAGAACGCAGTAACTAACTGAGGCCTAGTTCATTTACGACGATCAGTATAAAACGAACTTCTCCTCTCTGGGATCCTGTTCAATACATAATTGTACTAATGCAACTAATCAGTCAAGACCAACTGTATTGTTGACACTACAACCATTCTGATGCGGTGTTCATTTCCATCTAGGTTGTGAACCAATAATTCTTGTTTCACAAATAACTGACAAAATGATCTTATGTCCATCCGTGATGAACCATTTTATCTAAGTACAAAATAACATATCATAAAACTTGTTTAATCCAACATGATACTCATTCATCAATGGCAAAAGTGTAGTATCATCCAAAGCCAAGCTTTCAGTATGTAACACTAACTGGTATGACATAATAATAATGTATTGAAGTGAGTTCAAGAAGTCTATTAATTTAATTATCAATAATTAAATAAATTGACGGACATTATATCTTAAACATGATGAGGTAATTCGAGTACTTTACGAATGAAACTCAAATCGTAATTTGAGAATTAAACTGGGAGAACTCAACAATACTACTTTAGTGGAATGATTGTATACTTAGTAGGTTTGACCCACAGTTAGGTCGAAATAGGGGAAGCCCAATTTTATGCCTCCTTAGGGTCTCTATTGAAGCCTATAAATTTACCTTTTCTCTAGTCTTCCAAGACAAACAAGACATAGAGATATCTGGATTCTTCTTTCCACCAAGGGAGTTCTAGAGGTGTTAGGTAATTCAATAGAAGACTTTGAGGTAGTCGAGCACCCGACCACCGTGTGCTGCCCAACACCGCCGCGAGACAACCCGAGTCCACCGATGACCACCCGACGTGACCCGCTCTCTCTCAGCTCCCAGACAACGCGACCTGCTCACTCCCGGAGATGCCTCGCTGCACCTACTTGTTCCCGACGACACGACCTACGACAATCCCGCGCCCAGAATAGCAACCCGTTCAAGTGACGTCGTGCACCAACGACGTTCCTGCGACCTGCTCGACGCCTAGACGACCTGAGACGCTCTTCCCGGCATCGATATTAGACATTTTGTTTAGACATTTTGTCTATTTAAATTAAATTCAGAGATTAGCTGAGATATTAGATTTTTCCAGTCTAGCGAAGGCCGAGTATTTAGCCGTATTCGGTACCGTCGAATTTATATTTTCTCGACTTCATAGCAAGTACCGACACCAATTATTAGCCTTATATTTTCAGCCCCTTAAAGCTTATATTTTCGGCCTTTGATCATGAGATAAACCACCACGTATTATTTTATTTAAGCTCCAAGTCATTTGGTAAGCAAGTAATTTCCTTAAGCTTATTATGGCATTTCTTTGCGTGAGACTTGGTCAGCATTTCGAACTGATTTCCAGCTCTTCTATCTCGCCCATATCACCAAAAATTAGGAAGGAAGTTGTAATAGCCCAATTCTGTATTAATAAAAATGACAGTTTTTAGTTCCCAGTTGAACTATTGCTTTTTATTAATACTGCTCGCCTTGAGTTCCGAGCCCAGTTATCAGCTATTCAATCCCAGTTATTAATTCCGGTCCATTTTTCTTATCAATGGATTTTATTCAGTCGGAATTAATTATTTCCAGTTGACGAATACTCGAAACCGAGTATGTTTCGATAAATCGTCCAAGTCAAGCCGTGTCCGGAACCGAGTCGTTCGGTCACGAGTATCGCGCCTAGTTCGCGCCCAGCCAATTCTCGAGCCCTAGTTGTCTCGAGTCTTGTTCGAGCCCTAGCCATGCTCATAACCTTACTTAGAATATTTTCTAAGTATGAGATCATTTTTATCGAGCCTCCGATATCATTTCCTCAACCTAAGTAACCCCGCACCGAGCTCGTGCACGGGTCCGAGTCCTCGCGCCCAAGTGTCGCGTGCCTCGCCAAGCCGCGAGTGCCCAAGTCATGGTTAGTAATGTGGCATAATTTTTCTAAGTGTTTTGGTTCCCTAGACGAACCACGAGTTCAGCCCTAACTAAGGGCTATCCTCGGCCAAGCATTTTCAAGCCCGGGCCATGAGTCGCGCCCTAGTGCCCGCACCCTAGCCTCGCGCGAGTCAAGCATGGTGGCCCAAGTCATAGCCAAACACCTTTGTAATTTTTCTAAGTGTGGAGAGTTTTATTCCAGCCCTAAGCATGTGGCATTCTCAGCCCAAGTCTATTAGCACGCGCAGCCAAGCTGTCCCGCGCCCAGCAGGCCTCTCGCGCCCAGGCCCAGTACCGGGCCGCGCCCAGGGCCAGCAGCGCCCAGGCCCAGCGCGGGCAGCGCGCGGGTCCAATCCTTTGGCCCAATGTGGATTGTTTCGTGGCCCAATTCCCATGGCCCAAGTCATGCGAATTTTAGCAGGTTAATGAGGGTTTAATTAAGTCTAATTAGCCGTAATGAAGTTTAAGCCTAAAGCATTGCAAGTGAGTCCAAATGTGAGACATGTGCATGGAATATTATATTACCTTGTGTCATGCCTTGTCCCCTACCATGTACCAGTCTGACCAGGGCCTATTTTTTATTCCAAGATGCTCTGGTTATTCCCTCAAAAATCGTGCAAAATCAGCTCATGGGGACCAGGACCAAGTCCACCCAAGATTCCCATCTTCCCATGCGCATGAGTGGAGTTTTGTCCCCATTTTGCCTCTTGGTTGCTCCGCCCACCAAGACCCTTATAAGGGATGTCCTCAGCTGAGTGTTAAGCATTTGACACTTAGAAATTTCAGCATATAGTGAGAGGAGTTGGAGAAACCGAGAGCTAAGTCCTAAGGCCAAAGCCACGCGCCTAGTCACGGGATAGAAGGAAGCTCGACTTGCACCTTGTTCCAGCCATTTTCTCTCACGACTCAGCCATTTCATAGTGTTTTGTGGATTTTTAGGAGTTCCCATAATCCATCATTTGCAGCCAATAGTCGCTGAAGCAAGTCAAATCTTGAGGAGCTGCGTGTAGGCACTAGTGACGGGCATCACCACCATTTTCGAGTTTGAAGGAGGTAAGCTCGTGCCACCCTTTTTCCTCAGCTATAACATGATATTTTAAGAATTATCATGAAGAAAGTTGATGCCATGCACGCATGCAAAGTGATATTTCGAATTTTAATGATTAAAGGGCTTAATTTTGAAATTTAAGTAGCATGCATGATATGGCCGAGTTTGATAGCTTAAAAATCCTCAAAAATCATGTGTATAACATTCGTAAAAGATTAGCATGCATTGAGTTCATTTGTTCGGTCAATTTGTTAAGTGAAATCGAGCCATTTTCACCTCCGAACCCAAGTCAATGTGCATGCATGTATTGACCAATGCTCTAGCCTCCTTAGTCATGGTTTTTGATGCTTAGTATTCGGCCCTAAGTGTTTTAATAAGTTGAGCATGTTAGTTCGGTGACCTAGGGTCCAAAGGTGCCATATAGGCCCTACCGGACCGAGCCCTTATCCACCAGAGTTGCCCTAGCATTTCTTGGCATTTTTACATATTAATTATCATGTTGAATTGTTTTGGATTGGTAGTCACCGGAAAAGTTGCCGGAAGTTCGGCAAAAGACCGGCTAGGGTCACCAGCCGCGCCAGTCGCGCGTGCCGTGCCCGTGTCGCGTCACAGAGGCCAGGCAGTGCCTCTGCCCGTGCCCGCGCCTAGCGCTCGCGAGGCACCGCAGTCCCAGCGCACGAGACAGCGCCCAACAGCGCCTGTCCGTGCCAGCCAGCGAGGTCTCAGCGCCAGTCGCGCCAGAGCACCTCCGACAGCGCCCG
>BKCP01007848.1:1922405-1946058 GCA_008636005.1 Striga asiatica | reverse complement strand
CCAGTGAGCCTCGGCCATGCCCAGCAGCACCTAGTGGCACCAGTCGTGCCAGGACCCGTGCCAGCCGCACAGCCCGCGCCCAGCAGCGCCTAGTACCGAGGCCCGGTTGCACCCAGCTCGTGCCCAGCGCCGTGCCATGGCCCCAGCAGGCCCGGCAAGGGACCGAGCCCGACCAGTCCGAGCAGCCTGTGACCATCCGGTCCAATGTGAACCGGTGGTCCAACCCGGTCCGGTCCAGCCCGACCCGGTTCAGCCAGTTAGCGAACCGGCCGATTTAGCCGGCGGTTCGAGTCCGTTTTGGTTCGTGATTTTCGGTCCGAGTTTTATTTCAAAATTTAAGTATTTTTCCAAGCCAAACCAAATCAGTTAAGCATATCAGTATTATTTCTGGACTTAGAATTATTTCAGTGAACCCGTAGAGCATTCCTTTATATCCGGATGAGTAACCTGATAGAGTAGAACATCCTAGCATATATTTGAGCATATGACGAGCATGGTACTTAGTATATTTGTTTGCTTATATTTTTATGAAGCTTGAGGAGTCAGCTACCAGCACAGCCACACTTACTCATTTTCAAAACCGATCAGGTGGGGACCCAGTCTGGGTTATACATTGAGTTTTATAGTCGATATCACGTTCAGGTATGTATATGAGTTTTATCCACTTTGGGTTAAGGCCAAGTTTGCCTTCCCTAAGTTCTGGTGGTGGCCCAGTTTGCCCTAGTTATACCATCAGAGTGTGCACACGGTTACCGGCCAGAGAGTTCGGGGAGTTACCGGCCAGAGAGTTCCGGGAGTTTCAGTTTACTTATATATACCAGTCTGTGATATCATTATTAATATTGCTGTTTACTTTAGAATGGGTTTTTATGGAGTACAAGTGGACCGTACTCACCCCTACTTTATATTTTCAGATGGCAGGGTCGGCGGGCAGGCGTGAGATAAGCTGTGGTGGTGGTAGTTGTGAGTTCCGCACGAAAGTTGTTCCCGGGACATTTGTTTAAACTGTTTTGTAAACTAAATAAATCCACGCACTTTTAGACGTCCGCTATGTTGTGTTTGCTTACGAACATGCATGACTTTATTTCCAGACTTAAATAATTTTACCGGTTCGCCTGCACGAACGAGTCCAACCTTATATGCATGATTCGTTAAAAATATGAACATGATTTCTTTAAGTCTAAACCAGACGTTAGACCTAGGTTAAAGAAACGGGTTTTAAGCAGAAAAGTCCTTAGCAGCATCCCGAGATAGTTTGCAAATGATTTCGAAAAATTTATAAGCAGTTTTTGAAAGAGTTTAAATTTGCGAAAAATTGGCCCTAAGTAGCGGGGTGTTGCAGTCGGTATCAGAGCACTTTTGTGCTTCTGAATGTTTTAAAAGACAGGGAATTTTTGCAAAACTCGACCACACCACATCACGCCGCGCCGACTACCAAGTAAGTGCATGCTGTAAAAGTTTTTCAAAGTTACATAAGCAAACTGTACTATGTCTATGCTCAATAGGATTCAGATAATCCGAACTCTAGATGCTTAGATCAGTATAAGACTCCTAGCAGTATCAGATATGTCCTCTATCAGAATTCAGAACTCTAGATTCGAACTCTAGTCGAACTCTAGATTATCGAGTTATTTTCAGCAACTCGTCAAGAAATTTGTGCCTATTTCAGTATTCAGCGTTTCCTTTCAGCCTTATGCAATTTCATCCTCCTGTTCTGACCCAGTTTCGCTGCTTATTCTCAGATGGCCCGTCGTCAGAACCAAGCTCAGAGAGAGATGACCCAAGCTGAGGTAGTCGCCCAGTTTCGCGGCTACAACCCAGACAATTTTTATGGGCAGGGAGACCCTCGCCTAGTCGATGAGTGGATCCAGGGTCTCGAGGCCATTTTCGAGATCATCGAGTTCTCCGAGAGGCACAACATTCTGTGTGCCCAGGTCCAGATGACAGGAGACGCCAGGCTGTGGTGGAACCCCTACTGGGGATTGCGCCTTGGTGAGAAGGAGAACCTCACATGGGCACAGTTCAAGGAGATGCTTCGGGAGAAGTACTATCCGGATACTTACAAGGCTAATATGGAGCGCCAGTTCTTGGCGCTTAAGCAGGGCCACCACTCGGTAGATGAGTACGAGCGGGAGTTTGTTCCTCTCGGGTCCTTTGTCCCTTATTTGGTGGACACTGAGATAAAGAAGGCGAGACGTTCGTGACGGGCTTCTGCCAGCTATCCGTCACCATGTTGCGGGACACGGTGTCCAGTCTTACGCCGATGTCGTCGCTAAGGCCCAGGAGACAGACGCCAGTCTCAGGATGGACTCAGTTCAGCCCTCAGTGTTGCCCCCAGCTCAGTATCCGGCACTACCCCCAGCTCAGCCAGTGCCTGTCCAGCAGGCGAAGCCAAAGAATAAGAGAAAGTGGAAGGGTCAGCAGAATGACCGGAGGAACAGGCAGAGACAACCACAGGTCCCACCATGTGGCACATGTGGACGCCCACACCGTGGAGAGTGTCTTGCTGGGCAGAACGCCTGTTTTCACAATCGGAGGCCCGGACATATCGTCCGGAACTGTCCGGATAGGCAGTAGCAGCAGCAGCCTCAGCAGCAGCAGCAGCAGAGGTGAGGACAGCAGGCTCAAGTGTATGCAGTTGAGCAGGCTGAGGCAGAGCAGAACCCAGGTACTATGTATGGCATGATTGTTTTGAATGATATACCTATATTTGCTCTGTTCGACACTGGTGCGACGCTCTCTTTTGTGTCGACTCGATGTGTGGAGGATTGGAGTTCAGCCCATCAACACTGTTGACCCTCTCGAGGTGAGTCTAGCCTCGGGAAGGAAGATAGTGACGAGCTCCAAGGCAGAAGACCTTAACCTTAGTATTGGCGGCCGAGTCCTGAAGGCCGAAGCTTTTGTTATCGAGAAGAGGGATTTCGACCTCATTCTCGGTATGGATTGGTTGACGCGTTATCAAGCGGATATTCGTTGCCACGATCGGGAGGTTATTCTTCATCTTCCGAAGGACAGTCAGATTACGTTTTTCGGCTCGAAGACGCGAACCCTACCTCGTGTTGTATCGATGGCGAAGGCGAGGAAAATTCTGCACAGAGAAGATTGTCAGGATTACCTGGTGAGCCTTGTCGATGAAGGATCGAGAGCACAGACACCTCACGATGTTCTGATTGTTCGTGAGTTCGTGGATGTGTTCCCGGATCAGCTACCAGGAGGACCACCCAGCAGGCAGGTGGAGTTCACCATCGATCTTGTTCCAGGAGCAGGACCGGTGTCTAAGGCACCTTACCGTATGGCTCCGAAGGAGCTGCAGGAGCTGAAGACGCAGATCAAAGAGTTGTTGAAACTCAGTTTTATCCGACCCAGCGTCTCACCTTGGGGAGCACCCGTCCTATTCGTCAAGAAGAAAGACGGATCCATGAGAATGTGCATCAATTACCGGGATCTCAACCGGTTAACGGTGAAGAATAAGTATCTGCTCCCCATGATAGACGACTTGTTTGACCAGCTGAGAGGAGCCCGCATATTTTCCAAGATCGATTTACGCTCCGGCTATCATCAGCTGAAGATTAAGGAGTCCGATGTAGCCAAGACTGCTTTCCGGACGAGATATGGACACTACGAGTTCGTGGTTATGCCGTTTGGTCTGAGCAATGCGCCAGCGGTGTTCATGGACTTAATGAATCGCGTGTTCCATCAGTATTTAGACCGATTTGTTATCGTCTTTATTGATGACATTTTGGTCTACTCCAGGAGTCTGGAGGATCATGAGCAGCACCTGAGGGTTGTTCTCGGGACCCTTAGGCGAGAAAAGCTTTACGCCAAGTTCTCCAAGTGTGAATTTTGGCTGAAGCGAGTGGCATTTTTAGGCCACATCATCACCGAGAGAGGCATTGAGGTTGATCCGGCGAAGATTGCCGCAGTTCAGAACTGGTCCGCGCCCAGAAGTCCCACCGAGGTCCGCAGTTTTCTCGGTCTAGCAGGGTACTATCGCAGATTTATCGACGGATTTTCTAAGATTTCCCTTCCCTTGTCCAAGTTGACGAGGAAATCTGTGAAGTTTGAGTGGACGAGTCGTTGAGAGCTTTCAGGAGCTCAAGAAGAGGCTTACGACGGCTCCAGTGCTGACTATTCCGGATCCTACTCGAGGTTTTACCATATATAGTGATGCCTCGAAGCAGGGTCTTGGGTGTATGCTGATGCAAGATGGCCAAGTCGGTGTGTACGCTTCACGTCAGTTGAAGCCACATGAGCAGAATTACCCTACGCGTGACCTAGAATTGGCAGCGATTGTGCATGCACTCAAGATTTGGCGCCATTATCTGTATGGTGGTCGGTGTGAGATCTTTACCGATCACAAAAGTTTGCAGTATATCTTCACACAGAAGGAGCTCAACATGCGCAGAGGCGATGGTTGGAGCTTGTGAAAGATTATGACTGCACCATACAGTACCATCCGGGGAAGGCAAACGTGGTAGCAGACGCCCTAAGCCGAAAGGTGAGGGGTGAGTCAGTCTGCTCTATCACCGATCAGCGCCAGCTTATCCGAGAGTTTGCCCGGATGCAGATTGAGGTCGTCGATTCACTTCCTAAGGAGATTTCGGGGAGTGTTAGCTCGATGCGAGTTCAGCCCATGCTGAGAGACAGAATCCGGTGGGAGCAATCTTGTGATCAGTTCATTCGCACTTTAGATGCGAAGGTTCATGCCGGAGGCATAGAGGGCTTTTACCGAGGCACAGACGGAGCCTTGGAGTTCAGAGGCCGCATTGTCGTGGCATAAGTCGGGATGTTACGCAAGGAAATCCTGATCGAGGCCCACAGTGCGCCGTATCTAGCCCACCCTGGGAGTACCAAGATGTACCACGACCTGAAAAGGTCGTTCTGGTGGCGAGGAATGAAGAGAGATGTAGCAGACTTCGTGAAGAAGTGCTTGGTCTGTCAGCAAGTTAAGGCCGAGCACAAAAGTCCCATAGGTCTGCTACAGCCACTTGAGATTCCCAGCTGGAAGTGGGAAGAGGTTACCATGGACTTCGTCACGGGACTACCTAAGTCGTCCGAGCATCATGACGCGATTTGGGTAGTGGTAGACAGGCTGACGAAAGTCGCGCATTTCATGCCTGTGGCGATGACCATGTCGATGGATCAGTTTACCGAGATATATACCCGTGGTGTTATCCGACTCCACGGAGTGCCCGCTACGATCATATCTGATCGAGATCCCAGATTCACCAGCCGATTCTGGGAGAGTTTGCATGAGGCAATGGGCACCCAGTTAAATTTCAGTTCGGCTTACCATCTAGAGACGGACGGCCAGTCCGACAAGACGATCCAGACGCTCGAGGATATGCTCCGAGCCTTGATTCTGGACAGAGGTGCTAGGTGGGAGAAGTGGCTGCCACTAGTTGAGTTCGCCTATAACAACAGTTATCAGGCGTCTATTCAGATGGCTCCCTACGAAGCACTTCATGGCCGCAAGTGTCGGTCGCCCCTTTATTGGGATGACGTCGGAGAACGACGAGTACTCGGTCCGAAGTTGATCGAGGAGACAGTTGAGCAGGTAGCCTGGATCAGGGAGAGGCTCAAGACAGCTCAGAGTCGGCAAAAGTCCTCAGCCGACCAGCATAGACGCGAGATGCACTTTGAGCTAGGAGATCACGTATTCCTGAAGGTTCGACTAATGAGAGGTGTCGTTCGCTTCGGGAAGAGAGGGAAGTTGCATCCCCGCTATATAGGCCTGTTCGAGATTCTCGAGCGAGTGGGCGAAGTCGCCTATCGATTAGCTCTGTCTCCCGAGTTGGCTGGCGTGCACAACGTGTTTCACGTTTTGATGCTACGCCCATACGTGTGCGATCCCGAGCATGTGCTTCAGCACAGCGAGATTCAGCTTCAGCCAGATTTGACTTACGAGGAGCAGCCGGTAGCAGTTCTGGATCGAAAGGTCCTTCGGCTCAGGAACCGAGATGTTCCCCTCGTTCGTATCAGATGGAATCACCACGGAGATTCAGATGCCACTTGGGAGCGCGAGGCAGACATCAGAGCTCGTTTCCCAGATTTTCAGTTCTGATCGTATCCAGTTGTATATATTTTCTCAGTTCTAGTATGTATTTCTCCAATTTTAGTATTTCCGAGGACGGAAATATTTTTAAGGGAGATAGATTGTAATAGCCCAATTCTGTATTAATAAAAATGACAGTTTTTAGTTCCCAGTTGAACTATTGCTTTTTATTAATACTGCTCGCCTTGAGTTCCAGCCCAGTTATCAGCTATTCAATCCCAGTTATTAATTTCGGTCCATTTTTCTTATCAATGGATTTTATTTAGTTGGAATTAATTATTTCTAGTTGACGAATACTCGAAACTGAGTATGTTTCTGTAAATCGTCCAAGTCAAGTCGTGTCTGGAATTGAGTCGTTCGGTCACGAGTATCGCGCCTAGTTCGCGCCCAGCCAATTCTCGAGCCCTAGTTGTCTCGAGTCTTGTTCGAGCCCTAGCCATGCTCATAACCTTACTTAAAATATTTTCTCAGTATGAGATCATTTTTATCGAGCCTTCGATAACATTCCCTCGGCCTAAGTAACCCCGCACCGAGCTCGTGCACGGGTCCGAGTCCTCGCGCCCAAGTGTCGCGTGCCTCGCCAAGCCGCGAGTGCCCAAGTCATGGTTAGTAATGTGGCATAATTTTTCTAAGTGTTTTGGTTCCCTAGACGAACCAAGAGTTCAGCCCTAACCAAGGGCTATCCTCGGCCAAGCATTTCCAAGCCCGGGCCATGAGTCGCGCCCTAGTGCCCGCACCCTAGCCTCGCGCGAGTCAAGCATGGTGGCCCAAGTCATGGCCAAACACCTTTGGAATTTTTCTAAGTGTAGAGAGTTTTATTCCAGCCCTAAGCATGTGGCATTCTCGGCCCAAGTCTATTAGCACGCGCAGCCAAGCTGTCCCGCGCCCAGCAGGCCTCTCGCGCCCAGGCCCAGTACCGCGCCGCGCCCAGCAGGCCGCGCCCAGGGCCAGCAGCGCCCAGGCCCAGCGCGGGCAGCGCGCGGGTCCAATCCTTTGGCCCAATGTGGATTGTTTTGTGGCCCAATTCCCATGGCCCAAGTCATGCAAATTTTAGCAGGTTAATGAGGGTTTAATTAAGCCTAATTAGCCCTAATGAAGTTTAAGCCTAAAGCATTGCAAGGGAGTCCAAATGTGAGACATGTGCATGGAATATTATATTACCTTGTGTCATGCCTTGTCCCCTACCATGTACCAGTCTGACCAGGGCCTATTTTAAATCCAAGAGGCTCTGATTATTCCCCCAAAAATCATGCAAAGTCAGCTCATGGGGACCAAGACCAAGTCCACCCAAGATCCCCATCTTCCCATGCGCATGAGTGGAGTTTTGTCCCCATTTTGCCACTCGGTTGCTCCACCCACCAAGACCCTTATAAGGGATGTCCTCAGCTGAGTGTTAAGCATTTGACACTTAGAAATTTCAGCATATAGTGAGAGGAGTTGGAGAACCCGAGAGCTAAGTCCTAGGCCAAAGCCACGCGCCTAGTCACGGGATAGAAGGAAGCTCGACTTGCACCTTGTTCCAGCCATTTTCTCTCGGGGCTCAGCCATTCCATAGTGTTTTGTGGATTTTTAGGAGTTCCCAGAATCCATCATTTGCAGCCAATAGTCGCTGAAGCAAGTCAAAGCTCGAGGAGCCGTGTGTAGGCATTAGTGACGGGCATCACCACCATTTTCGGGTTTGAAGGAGGTAAGCTCGTGCCACCCTTTTTCCTCAGCCATAACATGATATTTTAAGAATTATCATGAAGAAAGTTGATGCCATGCACGCATGCAAAGTGATATTTCGAATTTTAAAGGTTAAAGGGCTTAATTTCGAAATTTAAGTAGCATGCATGATATGGTCGAGTTTGATAGCTTAAAAATCCTCAAAAATCATGTGTATAACATTCGTAAAAGATTAGCATGCATTGATTTCATTTGTTCGTTTAATTTGTTAAGTGAAATCGAGCCATTTTCACCTCCGAACCCAAGTCAATGTGCATGCATGTATTGACCAATGTTCTAGCCTCCTTAGCCATGGTTTTTGATACTTAGTATTCGGCCCTAAGTGTTTTAATAAGTTGAGCATGTTAGTTCGGTGACCTAGGGTCCAAAGGTGCCATATAGGCCCTACCGGACCGAGCCCTTATCCACCCGAGTTGCCCTAGCATTTCTTGGCATTTTTACATGTTAATTATCATGTTGAATTGTTTTGGATTGGTAGTCACCAGAAAAGTTGCCGAAAGTTCGGCAAAAGACCAGCTAGGGTCACCAGCCGCGCCAGTCGCGCGTGCCGTGCCGGTGCCGCGTCACAGAGTCCAGGCAGTGCCTCTGCCCGTGCCCGCGCCTAGCGCTCGCGAGGCACCGCAGTGATGAAGATGTGGGTTTCGAGGCCCGAGGATGCACACGGTCGTGGGACGAGACGACCCGAGAAGTCCGGGCAAAGGGCCAAAACAATGCGCACATGGCTAAGGAGACATGTGCGACACGAGTCGGCCCATACGCAGCTGAGGCGATCGACATACCGAGGCTATGCGAAGGTGGCTCGTAATGGCTGCGCACGAGGAAAACGCGCGACACATAGACGTGCGATACGCGTGGACCGCGTGACAAGCCACGCGGGATCGAGGTGCGCAAGCCAGGGTCGCGTAATGAAGGACACGCGCAGGACGGCACGACGGGACAGAGACGAAGACATAACAAGGGGGTCGAATGGCTCGCAAAAAGGGGCTGGCGCAGGAGTCGAACCAACAATGGACGATCGGGACAAGGGGCACGGTCTGCAAGCCTGCAATCGGAGGAAGGTCTCACTCGCGAGCGGGACGACGCGCGGATGCGGGAGCGAGTGCGTGGCACGACGGGGCACACGCGGGATGAGGTCAGTGACGCGCGGGACGCGCAATGGCTGACACATGCGAGTCCTTGGTGGGCGAGGAATACCACGCCGCCTAGGGTTGATCCTCGCAACTTTGGGCGCAAGGCAGAAGACTCGTGGGACGCGCGCGAGATGATTGCACAAGCGAAGGGCGCAAGCCTAATGGTCACGTGCGCACACACGGGGAGAGGCATGACCAGGATGACAAGCCTAATCCTCATAGGAATAGGTAAGACGCGAATACTAGACCCCGCAGGACTAGGCAAAGTAGCTGAGTGCTGGTACACGCGTGATAGATCGGCGACCGGAGTAATCCTCAAAGGAAGAGGCAACGTAGCCAGGAGCATATTCCTAGTAAGAATAGGCAAAGCGAAGGCGCGCTCGAGCAAACTCCCTGGCAGATTAGGACTAGGTGATGCGAGCTCGGGCATGATCCTTCCTGGCTTAGGGGAGACGCACGCCGGACGGACCCAAGGTGATACACGCGCAGAGGCTAGGGATTCTTTTCTAGGTGGAATAGGAATGGCGCGCGTAGGGATAGGCTAGGGTTTCCCCTACTTGGAGTGCAAGACAAGATCACTTAGGATCCTTTAGATATATAGTTTCCTTATTGCTTATGATTTCTAGATTGTTTAGGACTTTAATATTTTATTACTTTAATTAGTGATTTAGTTGCCTTAGGATTAAATATGTTCCATCTATTAGAATTATAGTACCCATAGGACTAAATCTAGTTGATATCTATAAATACTCATGTTATTAGGACTTTTTCATTATGTCTTGAATTAATGAAAAACCCGACCATTGGTCAAAATCTTTTGTGTTAGAATTCTTTCTTGAGTTTTAGTACAAATCTATCGTTTCAAGAGGCGCTCACGTGGCTCGAGAGACACCTATCGTGCAATTTAAGGCGCGGGAGCGGCTTGTCGACAGTCGGAACACACGATCTTCATCATTGGTGCTTTCATTGAGAGGTGTTAGATCGTGTGTTTTTTTTTCTTCCCCATTCTTTTGATTTTCGATTGTTTCAAAAAAAAAAGTTTGTTATTTTTGGTTTTGAGTGCCGTAAGCAATTACGAAAAAATAAATAAATAAATAAATTGAGTGAAGTTCGAGAGTTATTATTGGGTTGGGAATTTGTATTTTGAATTAGGATATGTGGTGTTTTTGTTTGGGAGTCCGATTTCCGTGTTGGGGCTGATTTTTTTAGGAATTTTGATATATTTATTTTGGCGAGGAGGTTTTATTGTTAAAAGGGGTTATTAGATTAGGATTAGGATTCGTTTTTATTTTTGTTCGTTGAAGTGGCGTGAGTTTTCGAGGATATTTGTTAGTTGGTTTGTCGTGGGTCGACTTAAAAAAAAAAATTATATCTTTTGATATTCTTAGAGTAGCGTGAGAATAGTAGAAAAAAAAATATATCTCTTCAAAATGAGTCCACGAAGTAAAGAGCGAAGGCAAGAAAGGAAAGACACGGCCAATAAGGAGATGAAGGACAAACTTGAGAACTTGGACGTGCAATTCCAAAGCATGAGCGAGGTCATGGACAACCTAGGTGAAGGGTTCGACACCAACGCATCGGTGCGGGATTTAATAGAGAACATGAACCGGAGGTTCGACGAGATGGCGCACGGCCTCCAACACCAGCAGGCGCGGCCACCATCGTGGTCGCACGGACGCGAACGACCCGAGGAGCACCAGCAGCGCCGCGCCGAGTACGAACAGGAGAAGGAATTCGAGAGCCATCGGCTCGACAAGTGCTTAAGGGTTGCGCATCGACCAACCCCGAACAATGCTCGACCGCCACCACACGGTGATCGACCACACCTGCGTGAAGCTCGACCATCACCTTATGGGTACGATCGGGCCAAAGGAGAGCTCGAGCAAGGGGAGCACATTTTTCCAATGGAGTTTCCGAGATATTTCAACGCAGAGCCTTTTTTCTTGTTTGAATTGCCGGGATACTTTGACAACGAAGAGGCGGCCAAAGACGAACACATCCATTCAGACAAAGATGATGAGTGCACGACCGAGCGAGGACTAACCGACTACGAGGAGTTCACATTCCCGTTTGAATTTTTGGGGGTTTTTTACGAGGTCACCGAGTTCATGGTCGAGCGAATCGAGTCCGAGGACCCACCTTCATTCGACGACGTGTTCATGGACGAGGGAGTTACGATCGACTACTTAGGCCCGCCTGTTTACGACTTGTACCTCGATGATGACAAGCACATGGTGGTCGAGGAGTTATGGAAAGAGGCCGAAGAGGAGTCCGTGAATCGTACGAGCACGATCCGATAAAATACAACACTTTGGAGACATCGATGCTTGGGAAAGTAGTCAGAGAGGATCAAGTGATTGAGGAACAGTGCGAGGAGCTCGACTTTCCGTTTGACTTTTCGGGCCACCTAGAAGTTACGGACGAACAAGTCGCGACGGGTTTTGATGGACCGCCTATCTACGATGTATACCCCGATGAATACTTCGTCGATGTCGAGGTTGAAGAAGCCGAGGTGGTCGAAGCTCCAAGGCTCGAGGAGGTTTCGGACGTGGCTAAGATAGCCGAGGTCGATGAAGTCGAGAAAAAGGAAGAAGAGGTCGATGTGATCGAGGAGGACGACGAGCCCCGAATAGAGATACTTGATGAGTCCTTGAGGACAAGGACAAACTTTAAGGGGGCGGGAATGATGAAGATGTGGGTTTCGAGGCCCGAGGATGCACAACGTCAGGGGACAAGACGACCCGAGAAGTCCGGGCAAAGGGCCAAAATAATGCGCGCATGGCTAAGGAGACATGTGCGACACGCGGCTGAGGCGATCGACATACCGAGGATATGCGAAGGTGGCTCGTAATGGCTGCGCACGAGGAAATCGCGCGACACATAGACGTGCGATATGCGTGGACCGCGTGACAAGGCACGCGGGATCAAGGTGCACAAGCCAGGTTCGCGTAATGAAGGACACGCGCAGGACGGCACGACGGGACAGAGACGAAGTCATAGCAAGGGGGTCGAATGGCTCGCAAAAAGGGGCTAGCGCAGGAGTCGAACCAACAATGGACGATCGGGACAAGGGGCGCGGTCCGCAAGCCAGCAATCGGAGGAAGGCTCTCACTCGCGAGCGGGACGATGCGCGCATGCGGGAGCGAGTGCGTGGCACGATGGGGCACACGCGGGATGAGGTCAGTGACGCGCGGGACGCGCAATGGCTGACGCATGCGAGTCCTTGGTGGGCGAGGAATACCACGCCGCATGGGGTTGATCAGCGCAACTTGGGGCGCAAGGCAGAAGACTCGTGGGACGCGCGCGAGATGATCGCACAAGCGAAGGGCGTAAGCCTAATGGTCACGTACGCACACACGGGGAGAGGCATGACCAGGATGACAAGCCTAATCCTCATAGGAATAGGTAAGGCGCGAATACTAGACCCCGCAGGACTAGGCAAAGTAGCCGAGTGCTGGTACGCACGTGATAGATCGGCGATGGGAGTAATCCTCAAAGGAACAGGCAACGTAGCCAAGAGCATATTCCTAGTAGGAATAGGCAAAGCGAAGACGCGCTCGAGCAAGCTCCCTGGCAGATTAGGACTAGGTGATGCGAGCTCGGGCATCATCCTTCAAGGCTTAGGGGTGACACACGCCGGACGGGCCCAAGGTGATACACGCGCAGAGGCTAGGGATCTTCCCTAAATGGAATAGGAATGGCGCGCGTAGGGATAGGCTAGGGTTTCCCCTACTTGGAGTGCAAGACAAGATCACTTAGGATTCTTTAGATATATAGTTTTCTTATTGCTTATGATTTCTAGATTGTTTAGGACTTTAATATTTTATTACTTTAATTAGTGATTTAGTTGCCTTAGGATTAGATATGTTCTATCTATTAGAATTATAGTACCCATAGGACTAGATCTAGTTGATATCTATAAATACTCATGTTGTTAAAACTTCTTCATCATGTCTTGAATTAATGAAAAACTCGACCATTGGTCAAAATCTTTTGTGTTAGAATTCTTTCTTGAGTTTTAGTACAAATCTATCGTTTCAAGAGGCGCTCACGTGGCTCGAGAGACACCTATCGTGCGATTTAAGGCGCGGGAGCGGCTTATCGACAGTCGGAACACAGGATCTTCATCATGCAGTCCCAGCGCACGAGACAGCGCCCAACAGCGCCTGTCCGTGCCAGCCCGCGAGGTCTCAGTGCCAGTCGCGCCCGAGCAGCGCTGTCCCAGTGTCATGTACGCGCGATCCCGAGCCAATCGCTCGTGACACATGGAGTCAACCTCGGGTCTTGCCAGCAGCGCACCCGAGTGTTCAGTGTCGTGCCTTAGTGACCCCGAGTCAGGTTCAGAGGCCTCAGGACGTGCCCAGCAGCACGCCCGAGCAGTCAGTTGGCCCCGGACGTGCTCAACAGCACGCCCGCGTACCCAGGGTTGCCCGGCAGCACCCTGACAACCTTAGCCGCGCCCGAGCCGCGCGAGTAGTGTCTGGCCATGTCAGTTCTCGCGCCAGTCGCACTCAGGTCGTGCCAGTCGCACGCCCAGTGCCCAGTCAGCCCGGGTACGCGCCAGTCTCGCGTCCCTCGTGTTCGGTCGTACCCAGCAGCGCGCCAACACTTCCAGTGACCCTCGGTCGTGCCCAGCAGCACCTAGTGGCACCAGTCGTGCCAGGGCCCGTTGATGAAGGATCGTGTGTTTTCCCAACTCGATTGTCTCGATCCAAGATTTGCCACGGCTTGTCCTTCGACGATAGGTGTGGACGACTCGGTTATTAGCCTTATCTTCTCACGATTTTGAGATGGTTCGGGTCTTAGCCTAGCCAACTCGATTTGTATGATAAAACTCTCACGAATTTTAAACACACGGTTTTGTTCTCACGAACAATTTTCCATTACTTCTTAATCATATATTTCGAATGACATATGGGTGGTATTTATAGATACCAATTAGATCTAATCCTAGTCTAAGAAGAACTCTTAATGCAAGTAAACAAATAAAGTCCTAAGGAAAGTAAATATAGACTTACATAAACTACTTAGGCACATGCCTTTTATTCCAAATCCTAACCAAACTATTATTCCTAAGCTACTAAAGGAAATCGGCTCTTATGCCTTCTAGAAGGATCGTGGGTTTTCTTGCTTGCGTGGTACTTCACCCCAACCCTAGCCATCGAGCGCTAGTCCTTGTCCTGCAAGGTCTCGGCTTGGTCGCCCCACGCGTCACACGCGTCTACTGCCTTGCGCCCCACGTCGCGCGGATTCCCTTTAGTCGGTGTACTACACCTAGTCCTTCGAGGACTCGCGCTTGACAGCTCCCACGTGTTTCGCGCGTTGCGCCTCGCGCGGTTGTTGCGCACGCTCACCTCATCGACCTTGTCGACCGCTTTGCTCTTGTCGACCTCATCGACCCACTCCTTTAGCGCGTCCGCGCCATCGCCATCATATCCCCGCTCGACCAGCGCCTTGTGCGTGACTCTCGTTATCGCAGCCCGCTCGTACCCGCTTGTCGAGCCCTTCGCGTCGTTCCAACCCACTCTCGCGTCTGCGCTACTGCAGCCGCCCCATGCGCACGCTGTCCACCCTTCATCCACCCCTCGTGCTCCTTCGCCCTTAGCGCGCATGCGTTGCTTGCGCCGGTCTCTTGCACAAGCCTTACACCATTCACCCATTTCTCCGGGCTCAATCCTTTTGCTCTCATCATCGGCCCAATACTTAGCCGTACGCGTATCACTCGCCTTGTAACCTCTCCGGGCCTTTTTAGCATGGTCTTGGTACTCATCCCGGGCTCTTGCGCGCTTCCTTTCCCGGCTTATGCGCGTCTCGTCCTTGGGCTCGGATGGGTCGATGACCACATCCTCATCATTCCATCCCCCTTTGAGTTTGACCTTGTCCTCAAGGAGAATGAATTGAAGACTCTTCAATTCGACCGGCTCAGTTCCTTCGTCACTTGTGCATAGCTTGATCCTCTTCTTGGCCCTTTTGAACTCCATCGTTCCCGTTTTGAAATTGGTAACTATGGGCCCTAACGTCTCCAACCATTGGACCCCTAACACCACTTCGGGTCCTCCAAGATCTAGCGCAAACAAATCCACTTTCAGCTCTTCTCCTTGCACTTGTATCGGGACATCTTTGTATAGCTCCGAACTCAAAAGCTCTTCGCCGTTTGCCACTCGTACCCCAAATGGTACAACTCTGGTCATTGGTATCTCGAGCTTTGTGGTGAAGTCCAAGCTAACAAAATTGAGTGTTGACCCACTGTCGACCAACACATTGACCTTTCGTCCCAATATCTCGGCCTCGAACCTCATCATCTTAGGTCCTTTCCAATTGTGGATTCAAGTACAAGTACCCTCCTTCACCGTGTGCTTCCTCGGGTTCGCATGTGTTGAGTAGGTAAACCTCTTTACCCTTGCACCTATGCCCGGGCGTGACGGTTCATTGCACGAGTAGCATAGACCCTTCTCGCGCCTCCTTTGCATCTCTTCGGAACTTACACGCCGCATGTAATTCGGTGGTCGAACCACCTCGATCACTTTTGCATCCTCGGTCAGCGGCGGTGGGTCCGCGACCGTACTCGTGCGTCGTGTCTCGACGCGTCCGTCACCTTGACTCGTCTTTTGGATCGCATTCAGATGGTCCTCTCGCATTCGTGTCGACTCCATGGCAGCTCGCATTGACCTCGGTCGATCTAATCGTACCTCGGCAGTCAGCTCGGGCTTGAGCCCACCCACAAATGCTCCAACCAATGCACTCTCGGGCCACTCGCGCACTCGACTAGCAATGCGCTTGAACTCTTTTTGTAATCACGTAGACTACCACCTTGACGTATACGAGTGAGTGCCTCGTCATAGTCATGGTATTGGCTCGATCCAAAGCGCGTAATGATCTCCTTCTCGAAATCTCTCCAATGTACCCGCATACCTTTGCCTTTATAGACGTGCGAGATCCATTGCCACCATACATTCGCCTCACCATCGAGATAGCAAGCGGCGATTTTGACTCGATCAGATTTGGGCACGTCATTGATCTCGAAATATTGAGTAGCTCGACTCAACCACGCGTCCGGGTCGGTCCCCGTGAACGTCGGCATGGTTAGCCTCGGCTTCTCGACCTTTCTCTCCTCGCGTCGACCAGACGCTCGTGTCCTCCTCGATCGTCGATCATGGTCCTCGTGGTCGGACTCGGAGCTGCTCGATCAAGCTGTGGTCGAACACGACCTATGACTTCCTCGCGTTCGTCGTGTAGCTCGAGCAAGTCGTGCCGCAAGATCGTGCACCATGAGCTCCAGCTTCGCAAAATTCTCGTTGGCAGCATGTTTTCCATCACCAAGGGATCTCATGCTCTCCTCCAACATCTCGAATCTCTCTCGGTTTGTCATGGCTTCTCTCTCTTTTTTTTTCTTTTTTTGATAACTCTCGAACAAAACTCACACACACTATGTAAAATATATATATTTTTTTTTTGATAACACTCGACCCTCACGAAAAGAAAAAGGGAAAATTCGAAAAAGAAGAAGATAGAAAAAGTTAAACAAAACACACGATCAACACCTCTCAATGAAAGCACCAATGATGAAGGATCGTGTGTTTTCCCAACTCGATTGTCTCGATCCAAGCTTTTCCACGGCTTGTCCTTCGACGATAGGTGTGGACGACTCAGTTATTAGCCTTATCTTCTCACGATTTTGAGATGGTTCGGGTCTTAGCCTAGCCAACTCGATTTGTATGATAAAACTCTCACGAATTCTAAACACACGGTTTTGTTCTCACGAACGATTTTCCATTACTTCTTAATCATATATTTCGAATGACATATGGGTGGTATTTATAGATACCAATTAGATCTAATCCTAGTCTAAGAAGAACTCTTAATGCAAGTAAACAAATAAAGTCCTAAGGAAAGTAAATATAGACTTACCTAAACTACTTAGGCACATGCCTTTTATTCCAAATCCTAACCAAACTATTATTCCTAAGCTACTAAGGGAAATCGGCTCTGAGGCCTTCTAGAAGGATCGTGGGTTTTCTTGTTTGCGCGGTACTTCACCCGAACCCTAGCCATCGAGCGCTAGTCCTTGTCCTGCAAGGTCTCGGCTTGGTCGCCCCACGCGTCACACGCGTCTACTGCCTTGCGCCCTACGTCGCGCGGATTCCCTTTAGTCGGTGCACTACACCTAGTCCTTCGAGGACTCGCGCTTGACAGCTCCCACGTGTTTCGCGCGTCGCGCCTCGCGCGGTTGTTGCGCACGCTCACCTCATCGACCTTGTCGACTGCTTCGCCCTTGTCGACCTCGTCGACCCACTCCTTTAGCGCGTCCGCGCAATCGCCATCATATCCCCGCTCGACCAGCGCCTTGTGCGTGACTCTCGTTATCGCAGCCCGCTCGTACCCGCTTGTCGAGCCCTTCGCGTCGTTCCAACCCACTCTCGCGTCTGCGCCACTGCAGCCGCCCCATGCGCACGCTGTCCACCCTTCATCCACCCCTCGTGCTCCTTCGGCCTTAGCGCGCATGCGTTGCTTGCGTCGGTCTCTTGCGCAAGCTTACACCATTCACCCATTCCTCCGGGCTCAATCCTTTTGCTCTCATCATCGGCCCAATACTTAGCCGTACGCGTATCACTCGCCTGGTAACCTCTCCAGGCCCTTTTAGCACGGTCTTGGTACTCATCCCGGGCTCTTGCGCGCTTCCTTTCTCGGCTTATGCGCGTCTCGTCCTTGGGCTCGGATGGGTCGATGACCACATCCTCATCACCCGTGCCAGCCGCACAGCCTGCGCCCAGCAGCGCCTAGTACCGAGGCCCGGTCGCACCCAGCTCGTGCCCAGCGCCGTGCCATGGCCCCTAGGGCTGAGCACGGGTCTTGGAGATTACCGAACCGTACCATTGGCCCCAGCAGGCCCGGCACGGGACCGAGCCCGGCCAGTCCGAGCAGCCCGTGACCATCCGGTCCAATGTGAACCGGTGGTCCAACCCGGTCTGGTCCAGCCCGACCCGGTTCAGCCAATTAGCGAACTGGCCGGTTTAGCCGGCGGTTCGAGTCCGTTTTGGTTCGTGATTTTCGGTCCGAGTTTTATTCCGAAATTTAAGTATTTTTCCGAGCCAAACCAAATCAGTTAAGCATATCAGTATTATTTCCGGACTTAGAATTATTTCAGTGAACCCGTAGAGCGTTCCTTTATATTCGGATGATCAACCTGATAAAGTAGAGCATCCTAGCAATTATTTGAGCATATGACGAGCATGGTACTTAGTATATTTGTTTGCTTATATTTTTATGAAGCTTGAGGAGTCAGCTACCAGCACAGCCGCACTTACTCATTTTCAAAACCGATCCGGTGGGGACCCAGTCTGGTTATACATTGAGTTTAATAGTCGATATCACGTTCAGGTATGTATATGAGTTTTATCCACTTTGGGTTAAGGTCAAGTTTGCCTTCCCTAAGTTCTGGTGGTGGCCCAGTTTGCCCTAGTTATACCGGCCAGAGAGTTCCGGGAGTTACCGGCCAGAGAGTTCCGGGAGTTTCAGTTTACTTATATATACCAGTCTGTGATATCATTATTAATATTGTTGTTTACTTTAGAATGGGTTTTTATGGAGTACAAGCGGACCGTACTCACCCCCACTTTATATTTTCAGATGGAAGGGTCGGCGAGCAGGCGTGAGATGAGCTGTGGTGGTGGTGGTTGTGAGTTCCGCACGAAAGCTATTCCCGGGACATTTGTTTAAACTGTTTTGTAAGCTAAATAAATCCACGCACTTTTAGACTTCCGCTATGTTGTGTTTGCTTACGAACATGCATGACTTTATTTCCTGACTTAAATAATTTTACCGGTTCGCCAGCACGAACGGGTCCAACCTTATATGCATGATTCGTTAAAAATATGAACCTGATTTCTTTAAGTCTGAACCAGACGTTAGACCTAGGTTAAAGAAACGAGTTTTAAGCAGAAAAGTCCTTAGCAGCAACCCAAGATAGTTTGCAAATGATTTCGAAAAATTTATAAGCAGTTTTCGAAAAAGTTTAAATTTTCGAAAAATTGGCCCTAAGTAGAGGGGTGTTGCAGAAGTGGTCCACTTCCATCTCCTATAACTCTACTTTCCACGATATGTATATTGGGCAATATTTATTTTTTCGTTTCACGTCAATTCCATCAGAAAAATCAGACCTTTAAGCATGCCTCAAAAAGTCGATCTCAGCACCTCCTTCCATCGTCCATAAATCACCAAAATCCCGATTATTGGAAGCCGGGCAGCAGCGGCCATACCTTCAAGCGACGAAGTGGTCCACTTTCATCTCCTATAACTCTACTTTCCACGATATGTATATTGGGCAATATTTATTTTTTCGTTTCACGTCAATTCCATCAGAAAAATCAGACCTTTAAGCATGCCTCAAAAAGTCGATCTCAGCACTTCCTTCCATCGTCCATAAATCACCAAAATCCCGATTATTGGAAGCCGGGCAGCAGCGGCCATACCTTCAAGCGACGTCTGGACACCACATGTATCAGCCCCGGTTCACGACGAGCAGCACCTCGTCAGCCCCGTTCACGGCCAGCACACCCGTACGTGAGGAATAGTAGCGGCGAGCAGAGTTCTCGTCCGAGACTCTTCGATTTCAGTTTTCCGACCCGCTCTCGATTAGTCCCCGAAGGAAGTTGGCAGATAGTGAAAGAAATAAGAATTGACGTGGACTATTGGATACATCCTACCAATGATCATGATCAAGTCAAATTTTATTTATGGTAGTCAAATATGTGATGGCATTCTTGTAATTAAATGTATAAATTATGGTCAAATGTTTACATTTAATCACTCAATGAGGGTAAAATAGACATTTCAGAAAATAACAACTCATCATCTAATTACAGTGGGCCCAACCCAAACTTACCAAACTTTGCTTCTATCTCACACAAATCCTCCCGCAGGACCGCAAGTAAGTGGCAAGAGATCATCAGCCCGCCGTCGACCGCCACCGCTGCTGTCGCCACCCGCCGCCGCAATCACCGCCAATTTTGACGTCGTCATCCCCGTTCTTGCGCCATCTATCAGTATCTCTATCCCTCTCACCCGATCTCAAACGTTTTTTGAATATTTGTTAGAGAAAGCCTCCATCGGCTTCTTCTCTCCGGCGAATTTCCGTCGAGTTTCAGCTGGCGGTCTGTCATGCTATCGCCAGGTGCCGTCGAGTTCCCGGTCATCTCCTCCGACGGCGACAGATTCAATAAGTTCGAAGTCCTAAATCCTAAATTTACCTAGCGAAATAACATGAGTCTAGACAAGCTATGGCGGACGAGTTGGGCAGTTTCGAGGACAAAGTGAACTAGCATGAACCCATCAAAGAAGAGTGATAATGAACGAGTCTGGATGGTGCCGATCGCCGGTGGCAATTTCAAAGGCAGAAATCATTCTCTTTTGGAGAGGTAGGATAGTGGTATTATCGGCATTTAGGTACAAAATTAATCCCAACTCTTGTGAGCGATCAAGTTCGACCGGGCGTAATTTATTGAAACATTGAGTATCTTAGCATGCTTTTTTGGAGAAATGTTCCATCGTACACCTTGGGGAGTGTCATAGCCTACCAAGTCTTCCAGTGAATCCCAGTGTTCTGAACATCCCCATTGCTCCACCAGAACTTAGAGCATATACTTTCAATTCCCTGAGAAGTAGACTTTGGAAAGACGAAGCAGGACATAGTTAACACAGGTAAAGCATTTAGAATTGAATTCACTAACAATTCCTTGCCAACCAAAGATAAGTAACTTATTATTCCAACTTGAAATCCTTTTCTAACAGCCGGAGGAAGTTCACTTTAATCTTATTTGTTGAATAGAGAATGAGACTTAAGAGGAGACTGATTGCAAAACAAAAGCAGGGAAATGTATTTCTTTCTATCTTTCGAGTAAAGTATATAATCTGCAATAAACAAAGAAATAATCTATATATCAAATCCTTTTGGGCAGGTACTTCTTTCAATCTTTCCCTTAAATTATATAAAGTGCAATGAAAAAAAATAAATAATTCATATATCAAATTTATTTGTGTAGTTATATCCTTCTATCATTTCCTTAAATTATATAATATGCAATAAACAAATTATTTATTTATATATCAAATCTACTAGTACAAATCCCGTGCGATGCACGGGTAAAATATATTCATTAACATTTATAAATTAAAAATACTTATTAAATAATAATAATAAATTAAAATATGAATCAATATATAATATGCCTCCCTCCCTATATTAATTTATTTCAAATGTTACATAAAATATAATTAGTGCAAAATTACATAAAACATGTCTATTGAAATTAGTACACAATTTGTACGGTGCACATAACTGGTAATAAATTACATTAAATTTGTTTCAAAATATGTGTTATTTAATTTGTTTCCTTGGATACTAAATTAAATTTAGGAACTGGATCTTGTGATTGAATGATGTGAAGTGAAACGTAATATTTTTCAAAATTCATGTAAAACTGAGATAATATAAATAATCATGTACAAATTCAAATCCGAAAGAGACAAATAGAGAACATGAAATTGTATTTTATCCATCTTAATCATATATATAGAAATAGAATTATAATTTATATTAACCATGACCTAAAATTGCATTATTTTATTATTTTAGAATAATTTTGTAGTTCGCTTTAAAGTCGCAATTATATTTGGATAGATTTTGTTAACAATATATAGCAATTAAGCAGATTTAATGTCTCTTATCTCCACTATATATAATTTCAGAACGTGTTGAACCTAAGTAGGAAGTTCACACGTTTTAGATGTTGATATGTCAAAAAGTATGTGCTTCGTAATTTGGTTTGCATAAATAATATTGTTTTGGAATCATGTTTGGTACTTGACATAAATAGTTTATTTACAATTTTGGTAATTATGCATTTATATTTGTCACTTTTTCTCTTTCTCAAAATTAAATCTTACCATAGAAAATTCATATTATTTATTCTCATTTATTTCATTTATAAAATACTATATTTATTTTTATCACACTTTAAAAGATAATAACTTTTTTCTATGTAGTCCATTTTTCAGATATGATATATCAAATTAATCATTTTTTGATAATTTTCGAGTTGACATCCATATCATATATAAAAATTAAAATTAATTCCAACTATCTTTAAAAATAATAATTAAATTTATTTATCAATCCAAATTAATAAAAGACACATACAAATAGAACTATATATTACCTTAATAAAAACATTTATAAAAATATACCCTAAAATATTTTGTTTCTAGTCTTAAGAAAAAAATATGCTGCTGTCAATCTCGTCGGAGAGAGATTAGGCTTCCGGCCACGACGCCGAGATCGATCCGGTGTTATTATAACGTTACTGGAGGTCGCGGATGTTACCATGGCCGACAGATTGTGGAGAACGGCAAAGCTAAATGTTGAGGGGACAAGGGACGTTAATTGAGAATTTGACATGTACCAAGGGCTTATGTGCAAATTAAGAAAACATAACTATAGTGCAGTTTAGTGCTTAGGTTAATTTGTAATTCATTAGAAAGTAATTAATGCACTGATAAGTAAATTCAAAATCATAAAAAAGAAAAAAAAAAACACTTAATGACAATAATGATACTTAAATGCACATTAATGTGTTTGCATGTGCAGATTAAAAGTTTAAATAACAAAATGTCTACTGAATAATTTAGTTTGGTCTATATTGTGCAATTAATTAGTCGTTAAAGTGTAATTCGTCTATTATTATTGTGCAATCGCAATGTATAAAAATATAATAATAATAATAATAATAATAATAATAATAATAATAACAATAATATATTTTACGTAGTTCGTTTTGTTATTTCGGTTTAAAAAACAAAAAAAGTTGACGTCAAACAAAACTAATCGAGTTTTTTAATGTAAAAAAAGTAAATCGAACCAAAATACAAAATTTCAAATATAATTTATATTTCAATATGGTGCAATCACCAAAATATTAAATTTTTGAATTGAAAAATTTAGTTCAGTCAAGTTTGGTCGTTATTGTGCAATCATATAGTCATTAATAATAATAATTATATTATTTCATTATTGTGCAATCACATAGTCATTAATAATAATAATAATAATAATAATAATAATAATAATAATATAATAATAATAATTCTCATATTCTCTGATTGCCGCTAACAAAATTTTTGTCTCAATGTTTTTGGTTGAAAATTTTTTAGTTCGGCGGTTTCCATATCTAATATGCAATATGATAGTCGTGATAAAGTGTATCGTATTGATTTGTAAAGTGCAACGTGTTGATATATAAAGTGAAACTCTATATTTTGGTATGTTATCATGCTTGTGTTTTGTGTGGATAAATGATGTTATTGATATTAAAGTATCATGTATATTTATTTCTTAGATTTATGTTGTGTGGTATTTTGGAGGGAGATATTGACGTCAATTGTGGAGCGTGTTGATAAAGTGCAACGTGTTATTTATAAAGTGCAATTGTTGTTTTATAAAGTGCAACGTGTTGATATATAAAATGCACTATTTTGTACGAGCACATATAAAGTCTGTGCTTTTTAAAACTAGATTTAGTAGATATAATTGTAAGTCAAATTAATCTAAATAATTATAATAATTTATTATTCTATATACAAAAGTATATTTATTATTGTAATATTTTTTTATATCAAAATCTATCGTATTAATAGATTCTCATTTGTTACCACTGTATATTTCAATAAATGGATGAAATTAATTAATCCA
>BKCP01007848.1:1841100-1919005 GCA_008636005.1 Striga asiatica | reverse complement strand
ATAACTAAACATAAATTTTAAAATAACAAAATCATTAGTCAGAATTCATAAAGTCATAGAAATTTTAGATTGATAACCATTAATTCATATTTAAAATGATTCGACATTTTTAAATAGAAATATGATAAATATAATTAAAATATTATCATTTTTTACAATTTGAGGTTAAAAAGTATGTGTCATATTAAATGGTACGTACTCTATCAATTATTCACTATCTATTTTACCTATAATTTCACAATAATACAATAAATACTATATATTTATTTATTGTTATACAAATATTTTTATTATTTAAATACCTGGATAGTACACGGGTGTTGTACTATAAATATTAAATCTCTTGGAGATATACTTATTGAGTTTAAAAGGAAAAGATGTTGAAATAAGGCTCACCCCTGTAGGGTGACGGCCACCTCCCGTGATAGCAGGCAGTGGAGGCGGCTCACCATGGTTGGTAGATGTGCTAAGAAGCACATATTTTGGACTTTGGGTGAGGGGGACATTAGTTTTTGGGATGAGTGGTAGTTTGGTGAAGGTCCCTTTTCGAGCACTACACAGGTTACCCACCTTCCTTTTCTACGGGTGAAGGACCTGTGGACGGAGGGGAGATGGGATAGGGATAGGCTAGAGAGGATTCTGGGTACTGGAGCGGGCCTTAGTGATCAGGTGATAGATGAGATCCAGCAGATTCCTATCTTGGAGGACGGTTTGGACAATATGATGTGGAGACTTACATGTTCGGGTGCATTCTCCACGACCTCGGCTAGGGGGGAAGTACGGCAGGGTGACCGGCCTAACCTTCTCTTCGGGGCCATCTGGACCGACCTACTTAACCCTACCATCTTTGTTTTCCATTGGTGCCTCCTTTTGCGCCGCCTACCGATTGACACTGTGATGCAGACGAGGGGGTTCTCCTTCCCCTAGCGTTGCTCCTGTTGTGCTGAGACTGGCGATTTTCAGACGGAGACCTTTACTCATCTATTTTTAGAGAGCAAGACTGTGAGGAGAGTGTGGGTGCATTATACCAGTTATACACATATCCCTCTACCCTCCACAGATACTTTCTTTGAGCTCCTGAGTTTCTTCAGACACCGCACGCACACTAGACACGTGAGCTTCCTTATTCCTTGTCTGATCCTTTAGGCCACCTTGACAGAAAGGAATAATGCGAAGCATAGGGATAACCCTTTTTTGTGTTCTCATATTATTTTGCAGGTTGCACGCCACCTCACCGCCTTGCACCACCTCCGCTGGTGCCTGTCCAGCATCCACGTCCCAGAGCTGTTGTTTGGTTAAAACCCGAGTCGCCTTGGGTTAAGCTAAACACTGATAGAGCCTTTGATCTACTTACTGGAGTTGCAGGAGGTGATGGCCTGGGGCCTAATTAGGGATCATAGCGGTGCTCTTATTGCTGCGTTTCATGCCCCTCTTCGGGCGTCTTCGAGCTATGACGCGGAGATTCAGGAGCTTCAGATCGGTCTTCAGATTGCCGCTTCGATCTCCTCTCACATTTGGATAGAGTTGGACGCTGCCGCTGTCATCACTCTTCTATCATCTGGCCATCAGGGCACATGGCATATCCAGCACCCCCTCATGGGTATCAGAGCCACTCTTCAGTCGATTCGCTCTCGGATCTCGCACATCTTCCGCGAGGGGAACCGGCCAGCTGACTTTCTTGCTGGCATCGGGCCTCCTCCTCCCTTAGACGCATTCTTTACCCTGACGATATTCCCCTCCGTCTCCACACCCTCATACGGATGGACCAGATGGGATACCCTTCATTCAGATTTGTGTAGTCGGTCCTATTTTTTGGCGCATTTGCCACACTTGATGCAGACTTTTTCGCCAGAACTTTCCCCGGACCAGGATCTGTTATTTTTGTATTTCTCGTTGCAGTTGTCAGCTGTTCCTTGTATTTTTTCTTGATTTTGTTTTTTTGGTTTCGTTTGACTTGATGTATGTCAAACATTGGACTTGTATTTTTGTGACTTTTTAGCCCATTTAGGTTGTTGATACCCAATTTGGCCCCGATTAATTAAATAGTAAATAAAATAATAAAGGACGGCCCCAAGAACCGAGGAGCCGAAAATACGAAATAAATAAATATACAAGCAGGTTCCCGATACCGATAAAATCAGAAGCCGCCTCAGATCGACGTCAATCGAAGCCGTCAGAAGTCATAAGCGGGCCCCACGATGAATATCTCACATTAAATAATGATGTACCATTTTTTATTTATTTATTCCCCCACTTGTAAAAAAGGACCATATAAATACAAATGGCCTTAGCAAAAAAAGGGATCCCATTCATTTTTTCATGATACCCGACAACTCAAAAGAGAGGGGGTATATATATGTGCAAATGAGGAGAGAGAAGGGGTGGTTGGATGAGTTCTCCTCATTTTTCTTCTTCCCCACAATGCCAAAAGAGAGAGAGATAGTAACACTCTCCAAATAACACAAGAAGCGCCATTTTTAATGATCTTTGTTCTTCATATTTTATATACAAGAAACTCGATTCATATTCGACGGTTGATCGTCCGATTTTCGACATCAACAGCTTGGCGCTAGAAGAAGGGCTCCGTAATTTGTTCGGAGTCAATTTTCGCCGGAAAACGGCTACATTTCCGCCAAAAAAAGATCACTCTAAGTTAGAAGGTTTTTCTACGTTCATTTACTCTATTTCGTTATTCTGAAGTTAAAAAAATGGAGAGGTAGCATCACTTTCCTTTGGATGTAGTTGAGCCAAGTCATCTTTCTTTTTCATCTTTTATCATCTTGAACAAAAGAAAAAAAAAAAATCATCTCGAAGATCTGATCCTTCTTTCAATATTTTGCCGGAAATTTTATCGTGTAATGATCCACAATTCACTCATGAATTTGAGTCTTGAAACAAGAAAAAATCCGTACAGATTCCTTGATTTTATTTTCCTTTGATATTTTGATTAAGAAAATTGAATCTGAAATCCTTGCACCTGTAACGCCCCGCCCTAACTTAATTAGTGCGATTATAAGACATCTTTTTAAAATAGTTTGAGAAAAGGATTTGGAGCGTTACTAAAACATTTATTTTATCTTTTAGAAATCCGTTACGACCGTTTAAAAATTTACAACAAAAACAGATTTACATAATATACAATCCGACTATAAAATCGGATCAAAAGTCAAAGTTTGTCAAACAGTAAATTCAGCAGAAAATAGCATGGCAAAACAAATTTTACAAAATATTAACTTCGATTCATCCGTCAACTTCACAGCTCCGGACCGACTTCATGACCTGAAAAATTTCATAAAAATGGGGAGTGAGTACCACTGTACTCCGTAGGAACTCATACTAAAGTAAACAGCAATAATAATAGTAACATCATGATCAAAAGCATATAACATAACCGTGAATTTCCTGGTCAACAGTATAAACCGGACCCGGACCCGTGAATCTATCGGCTGCCATGATATAATGATAATGATAATAATAATGTTTGCCGGAATCCATTTGCACATACTAGTGGTAGATGATGCCACTAGAACTTAGAACGGAATTATGGCAACCTAAACCGGCCAACATCCATTCCAAGCGGAAAACATGATTGACATACCTTGAACATGATATCGTAATTATAATCAATGTAATACCCAGTCTGAGTCCCCACCTGTACTGAAGATATGAAACTGGAAGTGCTGATAGTCGTGAACTGATCAAACTGTAACATAATATAAACATTTACTAAGTACTATGCTCAGATTAATAAATTCAACTGTTAAGATGCTCGACTCGACTTAATATGATGTCCGGATATAAAGGAACGCTCTAAAGGTTCACAGAAATAATTCTAAGTCCGGAAATTATACTGATATGCTTAACTGATCTGATTTGGCTCGGAAAATAATTTAAATTTCAGAATAAGACTCGGACCGAAAATCACGAATCAAAATGGACTCGAACCGCCGGCTAAACTGGCCGGTTCGCTAACTGAATAAACCGGGTCGGCCTGGATCGGACCGGGTTGGACCACCGGTTCACACTAGACCGGGTGGTCACGGGCTGGCATGGCTCGGTCCTGTGCCGGGCCTGCTGGGCCATGGCACGGCACTGGACACGGGCTAGGCATGACTGGCCTCGGCACTAGGCGCTGCTGGGCGCGGGCAGTGCGGCTGGCACTGGCCCTGGCACTGGCCGGGCGCGAGGGACGCGAAATAGGCGCGTACCCGGGCTAACTGGGCACTGGGCGTGCGGCTGGCACGACCCAGGTGCGGCTGGCGCGAGGGCTGACGCGACCAGACCTTTCTCGCGCGTCTCGGGTGCGACTGAGGCTTGTCAGGGCGCTGTCGGGCAACCCTGGGCACGCGGGCGTGCTGTTGGGCACGTCCCGGGCCAACTGACTGCTCGGGCGTGCGGCTGGGCACGTCCCGAGGCCCCTGAACTCTACCCGGGTTCACTGAGGCATGGTATGACACACTCGGGTGCGTTGTTGGCACGACCCGAGGTCACTGCGCGTGGCACAGGCGACTGGCGCGGGGTCGCGCATACATGACCCTGGGACAGCATGGCCGCTAGGTGCGGCGCATGTCCGTGACCGGCCCTTGCCGGCCTTGCGGTTACTTACCTTGATCAAAATGACATCCTTTGACATGATTAACATATTTATATGTACATGAGTCTGAGGGTCATGATAAGAACATGAAAATTGATGTGATTGGCCACGGCGTGCGCGATAGGCGCGTTCGACGGCCCTGAACGTGTACCCTCGACCAAACATGAATTTTTCTCGTGCAACATGAGTTACTGGACCATAATTTATCATTTAAAGGCTGTTGGAACATAAATGTCCCTAACAAAGTTGATCACAATGAAATATACCCTAGTAGGGTAAGACACGGCCCGTGGGCGCGTGCTACGTGCACGGTCCACTTCCCTTGGCCATTTCATCAACAAATCGACAACTTATCTCGGGCTATCTTTTAAGACTGAACATTTCACATTAAATAATGACTAATGATGCATGGTTTGCTCGAGAGAAGTCGACTACATAAAGAGATGTTACAATATGGCCTAAAATGCACACCCGAGAGCATTTTCGAAGATTACATGAACTTAGACCCATAATTTGAACTTGGCATGATATAAATAACATCATATTAAGTTCAGCATCATGTTACCCTTTGATTGCCCGAAGAAAGTTGACAAGAAATTGGTGTTGGTTCGATCCTTTTCTCTTTCTCGCGCGCGTACGTGAAGTTGGATTAATAAATCTTAATCTTGCTTATAGTTTGCTTAAGGTATGTTTAGGAAATAGCTGCGGTTATAAGTTAAATATATGTCCAAACTCTTGATTTATAGGCGGTGAAAATGAAGCAAAATGAGATAAAAGCTCATGGCCAATGAACTCGTGCCATTTGCCGCGTCCTGGGGCCACGAGGTGGACTTTGAATGGCTTAGTCATCCTACACTTGGTACAAAGAGTTCACATGTGCTAGGAAGGATAATTATTCACGTGACTTGCCCTATCTTTTGTCCACTTGAGCTAATTAAATACTTAAGCACGCTTAGGGCTCGATTATGCGTGATTAACCTAGATTAAGGCGATTAGAAGAAAATTAAGCACCCTAGCCGTGCATTGATCAATGTTTAAGAACAAATGATGATCAAATGAGCACTTAACCTTAAATGAACATAATTAAGGTACATAAGTACGATTATGCATATGATTACGCACGATTAGCGCGAGATTAGCACATTTACCGCTCGATTAAGTACGATTTGATTCGATATAATTTTTATCGGGCGATTGAACATAAATTGATTTATACTTCGAATATTTAATGATTTAGAGAATATTATGAACATTATGAAATTAAGTACTTAATTTACATTAGGGAAAAATGGGCTATTACAGCACCCATCCTTGCGTTGAACGTACGCTGGTGCAATTTCTTTTCCATTTTTGCTTTTCTTTTCAATTCTTTGTGTCAACTGAATAAAAAATTAGAGTAGTGCCCACTTGCTTGGGCAACTTGGCCACGATGGTGGTACTGTTACCCTGACATATCTTATCCCATCACATCATCCTGATTTAATAATAATAATATAATAATATTCATAATAACCAAAAAAATAAAAAAAGAAAAGAGGGACGGGCCGATCTCCTATCTGCAAGCCTCGTCGTCTCCAATCTCCAACCTTAGTCATCGGGGCCGACAGCCGACTCGCCATCCGCCGGCGAGCTTCAAAACCATCCACTGATCTCATAAACGTCGAAGCCGACTTCGCCTTGCCGGAACCTCGACACCTCCGACCTCACAGCTACAAGTGCCGAGCTCAAACAACTTCACAGGCCACAACCGCAGCCCAACGTCGAGCTCGGACTCCAACATACAAGTCCGGGCTGACCGGAATCCACAACCATGGTGAAACGCCGAGCTCTGATTCCAAAACAATCAGGTTAGGGCTTACCGGACGTCACAGCCGCAGTCCGACGCACTCGGCCCTCTAACCTACGAGTCCACCTCACCGTCTCTAGGACCGCCTCAGCAGCCGGAGACGACCCCGCCATCTGCAATTTCTGCCACCGGCGCTGACCCACCATCTCCTTCTCAGCCGCTGGGGCCGACCACAGCCACCACGGCCGAACTCGCCGTCGCCGACCTCACATCGAGTACGGGCTCGCCATTACCATCCCCGTCTCAGCCGCCGGGGCCGACCACAGCCGATGGCCAACCTCAACGCCAAGCCGTCGGATCGACCTCGCAACCGCCGGGCTAATCTCGCGAGCCGATTTCGTTGCCGGTGTCGAACTCCCAACAACCAGCCAACACCACCGTCGACATCCTCGAACAACAACCGACATCACAGTCGGCGGGGCCGACCTTATCATCCCCGTCACCCTCGACTTCAACCCGCAACCGGGCATCCAATCCGCAGCTGGGGCCCGATCTCAACTTTCATCACCGATCACACACCTCCAAAAATCGCTACGGGCCTGATTTTACAACCCTCAGACCCAGAAGCCGAACAGCAGCCGCTGGCGGGATGGAAATTCAGCCCTCTGATCCGGACGCCGAGCAGCCGATGTTGTCCTCAGATTCAGACGCCGACCCGCCGCCGCCGCCGGGAAGCGAATCCCGACCTCAAACCCGGATGCCGAGCAGATCCGGACGCGGATCCGCCGATGCCGTCCTCAGATCCAGGTGTACTCAAAAAGGCCGGTCCATGAAAAATTGGACGGGTGTGGCAAAGGAGAAAACAAAAATAAGAATTCTATGAGTCCCTAACTTGGAGTTCGGCGAAGAAGAAGGCAAAAAATATGAGCTCTGTAAGTCCCCAAACCAACTCCTTCGTCAATTCGCATATATACATACAAAATACTAACAAAGTCATAGTAATAAGTAATATAAAATAACATGTGTACCGCACACATATACATATATGTACCACACAAGTATATATGTACTACACATAAATATATATATATACGTGATATATATGCTGCCATAATACTAATAATATACAAATAATGCATAATATGCATAATATGCTATAATATGCATACTTATGTACTGCACATGTATATAAATGTACCGCACATAATATATATATATATATATATATACGTACTACATACATGTGTACTAAGGCTCATTTAATAATTAATAAACATACGTATATATTTAACGAAATATATGTATAATAATAGATATACATACATATATATACATATACGTGAAGAAAATGTGGACCGAATCTTATTCATGAAAATCGAGTCGAGACGGAAAGGATTGGGGGAAGCTGGTCTGTTGCAAGCCTTCGGGATATGCATGGCCGTTCCTCTTACACCTCAGTCTCGGAAAGTCATGAGACCTTCAAGCTGTGACGTTGTTATTTCGCCTGCCCGCCGTTGAGCCCTCGCTCTGGCAGGGTCGACGTTTCCATCCAGTCCGGCGACGAGCCCCTGCTCTGTCGGGCTAACGTCGTTACTTCGCCCGCCGTTGAGCCCTTGCTCCGGCTGGGCCGACGTTTCCACCCGGTCCGGCGACGAGCCCCTGCTCTGCTGGGCTGACGTCGTTATTTCGCCCGCCATTGAGCCCTTGCTCCGGCGAGGCCGATGTCCCCATCCAGTCCAGCGACGAGCCCCTGCTCTGTCTGATTGACGTCGTAACTTCGCCCGCCGTTGAGCCCTCACTCCAGCTAGGCCGACGTTTCCATCCAGTCCAGCGACGAGCCCCTGCTCTGCCGGGCTGACCTCGTTACATCGCCCATCGTAGAGCCCTTGCTCCGGCCGATGTCATTATCCAGTCCGGCGACGAGCCCCTGCTCTGCCGGGCTGACGTCGTTTGTAGCGCCCCGTTCGCTTATGGAATATTTGGAATTTTTTTTATTAATATTATTGCCATTATTATTATTGTTTTATTATTATTATTATTATTATTAAATTAAATGCCTAATTGTCTTTAAATGTCTAAATGTTTATTATTATGAATTAATTAATGTGTGTATTATATATGTAAATATTATCCCAGTTATTATTTTAATTGTTGTTCGATCGAACCGAATAGATAATTTATTGGCTAAATCGAGCCCGAGAGACCGGTAGTCGAAACCGGCCATGGACCCAGCCCAGTTTTGTTTTAATTCTCGGATCATTTTTGCTAATATTATTTCAGGCCTAATTTGACTGTTTGAATTAAATATTTCGGCCCGAACCTTTCGTTTGACATTGGCCCATCTCGAATTAATCTTTAGACCCAGTTTGTGAATTGAAAGTTTGGCCCAATATTTTTTTTTCTCTCGCGGGCTGACATAGGAAAAGGCAGAACCCTTTTTCTTCTTCGATCGCCGCAACCCTTATTCTCTCGTCACCTGATCGATCGCACAACAGAAGAAGAAAACGCATCTCAATCTCCCCCTCTCGTTATTTTTCATCGTCCCACCATCATCATCTCCCCAGTCGAAATCCGATCGCCCCTCATCACCTCTCACGCTCGAAATCCGGCGACCTGCTCTCCTCCGACGTCCGCGACCATCAGTCCCGGCGTTATCATGGCCAACACACAGAATCTCGCCCGCCGACGAGCCCCTGTTCTACCGGGCCAACGTTGTTACTTCTACCGTCGCCAGACCTGCGCTTCGCCAGGTCGGTACCTATATCTCGCCCGCCTACGAGCCCCTGCTCTACCGGGCCAACCTTGTTACTTCTACCGTCGCCAGGTCGGCACCTATATCTCACCCGCCGACGAGCCCCTACTCTACCGGGCCAATGTTGTTACTTCTACCATCGCCAGACCTACGCTTCGCCAGGTCGGCACCTATATCTCGCCCGCCGACGAGCCCCTGCTCTACCGGGCCAACGTTGTTACTTCTACCGTCACCAGACCTGCGCTTCGCCAGGTCTGGTGAAGCGCAAGAACCGAGGAGCCGAAAATACGAAATAAATAAATATACAAGCAGGTTCCCGATACCGATAAAATCAGAAGCCGCCTCAGATCGACGTCAATCGAAGCCGTCAGAAGTCATAAGCGGGCCCCACGATGAATATCTCACATTAAATAATGATGTACCATTTTTTATTTATTTATTCCCCCACTTGTAAAAAAGGACCATATAAATACAAATGGCCTTAGCAAAAAAAGGGGATCCCATTCATTTTTTCATGATACCCGACAACTCAGTAGAGAGGGGGTATATATATGTGCAAATGAGGAGAGAGAAGAGGTGGTTGGATGAGTTGTCCTCATTTTTCTTCTTCCCCACAATGCCAAAAGAGAGAGAGATAGTAACACTCTCCAAATAACACAAGAAGCACCATTTTTAATGATATTTGTTCTTCATTTTTTATATACAAGAAACTCGATTCATATTCGACGGTTGATCATCCGATTTTCGACATCAACATAGGTCATTTTTATATACAGGTTGAGGGTTCGGCCGTAACCCCACTCTCCTGGGGTGTTGTTTAAAAAAAAAGAATTCACTAACTTTTATATTTATTTCCAAATTTGAATGGTAGGACAAGTTCAAATCAATTATGCAGCTATATACTAAAGCCTGTAAATAGAATAAAATATTATAGGCCTGATTGTAATTTATAATTTCAATATTTGGAGTGTTACTGTTGAATCATCTAATTAGGGAATATATGTTTTTATATTTAAAATCGTAATTAAATTTGTTTCCATATTTAGTGAAATTTACCACAAAATCAATTCAAAACAATTTTAAAGTTCAAAATTTTTGAATTCAATGGCGGGATTTTTCAAAAATTCTAAAATAAAATTGCCAAGATTAGTAAGTTTTAAATATTCTGGCGGGATTTTAGTTAGTTTTTCAGGTAAATACAAACTTATATATATATATATATATATATATATATATACATACTAGTTGTCTCACGCCGTGCACGCACGGCGGACTCAAATTTAGTCTAAAATATCGATGAAATTATTTGTCCAAGTAAATAGCCATTTTAGGTCTTCCATACATGAAGAAAATCAAAACAATCATAAATGTTTGTAAATGTTGCTCAATTTATGTAGGGCGTCACCTGATCCATCTCAGATACCCGGCTCGAATCAAAGTTCACGCCTTTCCCTTTTTAATAATAAATCGCGGTTAGATATTTCATATACCAGGAATACATTAGGCACAAAGGTTGTGAGCTCTTTTTATCTTTCCTTTACCTACTCTCCTTCCTCTACTCTGCCAAACTGGCTTTCTACCTTTGATCTAGAGCTTCATTTGTTGTGGAATAAAGTCTTCCAGCTAATTGGAGGATTAGAGATAAAACTAATTCCCTTTTTGGCGGCGAAGTAGAAATCCAATCTCTTGATTTCCCTTAGCCATGCGGTGGAACTACCAAAACAGACAATAAAGAAAAACCAAAATCGCGTTAGATAGAGAGAAACTAACTCATTCATAATTGTCGTTAAGTTGTTCCTTGTATTGAAAAAGAGATCCATGTTTTGCTGTAACTGAGAGAGCGACTCAATCCAACACAAGAATCGCAACCAGGAATCATTCATTTTCCCCTAAAAAGTCATCCGTAACAATCAACAGTCAGCATTGAAACCTAATCCGCCAATGGTAGCCAAAATTAAATAATTAACAAACAAATGTTGTTTTAGTAAATATGTAATAATATATCAATTATATTACAAAAGAAATAACCTAACGAGGACTTACACCTGCATTTTTCAACATGTCCTGAAAAAGTTTGTACCCATTTGCAAATGGATAAATCCGGGACCTTCACCATTACTCACTCTCTAAATCTTCCTATCAACTGCAGACACAACCAGGAAAATAAATCAAAAATAAAGAAAGAAAACATTACTGTATAGAAAAGTAGCATGACCAGCTCTATATGTTAAGTAGACATTTATTTCATGTGAATGGCTTCATGAAGTTTCTTACTCACATGGACTTCTACCACAATTCACTGTGGAGTTAGTGCAAAGAAAAAAGATATGAAATAAATAATAAAATTTAGGTATTCTTGACACCTAGATAATAAGTCTATTTTTCTCCAAAATACAAAAAAAAAAATAAAAATAAAAAAACAAATCAGAATAAAAGGAACCTGCATAATACAAAGTGTCCCGTCTCGACATAGATCAACCCCCTCACAATCAAAGCCAATAACCAGTTGCCTCTCATGTGAAGGCTACAGAATTCTGCAGGAAGTTGAGATGCATGGTTGACAACATGGTTCGGCACATGCATGCTTCATTTCCAACGGTTTTTCACCTACAAGCATTAAATTAAGCTGACTTTTATTGTTAAAAAATAATTTAGCTCAAGCTGTGTCAAACGTCATCCATAAAACCTTTTGTCATATGTGTGTAAAATAAAATGTGTCTGAAAATTAACGTGGTAAATCAAGAATTACAAAAATAAAAGTTTGAGATTAATCTGTCCGCTTCATATGAAAATAATTATTTGACATTTGGCGATATCGTCAAAGTGGATTGAAATTACTTAATATTAATCAATCACAAAATCATCATTACAATATGATAAAATAACCAACAGGCACACACGCAGAATCAAATTTCTCAATTCCTCCAAGCAACCCAGTCAGACCAGCAGAACCCAAAGAAAATTCAGTTTGTCCTGCTGAAATTAGAGCAACACATATACCCTGGAGCAAGCAGAAAAGAAAAAGTAACCTGAATAAGGTTAGCCATTTCGGCAGCCATGTTGTATCTTTGTCAACTTTTCTCTTGCCAGTGAACAAATTTGATCAATTTGGACTGTTAATTAGTGTGTTTAATCCTAAGAGACGTTGCAAGTTGCTCATCTAAAGGCTCACATCCCAATCTATCTTTCAGCCTGATAAATATAATTAAAATCAAACTTTGAAAACAAGTTCATTTAATGTGAATCAAATATTATTACGGGATAGAAGAGCTCAATTGAGTACGTGGACCGACGCTCTTCCACCAAAGCCAATTTTAATTCTTAATGTATACTAACCTACCCGTCACACTTTGCCACACAGTGTAAGAAACACCGCCACCCTTTGACATCATCACATGACCATCTAACGCCACGTGTCAGCGTCGGCAAGCAAAAAAAAGGGGTGCAATAATGATGCGCCATGAAACCCTTACTCCAAAGGCTGAATGGGAAAATTCAAAAAAAAAAAAAAAAACTCCGAGTCCGAGTCCGAGTTTTGAAAACGATCCTGGTGAATCAAATTAACCTATCACCTCATGAATTGAGCACATTACAGTTGAAAATAAATATCAACATACAATACAACAAATCCAAAATTTTCGAAATATTAGATGATATCAAGCATACCTCACAAGATGCACACAGTACATGAACAACAATTCAACAAACAGATTAACGAAACAAATAATTTGCCCCCAACCAACTCCATTAAACAACCAAACAAATGAAATCAAATCGAAATAACTAAAATTTACACAAATATAGTCACTGAAATCTTGATAAACATTAAGAGAGGATAAACGAAAGAACAAAAGCAATCAAAACATTAACAAACTGTAAAATTATTTCAAATAATAAATAAAAATAGAGATCCATAAATTCAGGCAACAGATATATACTAACCCACAATATGAAATTATGGATACTCAATGAAAATATAAGAACAAGCCCAACAAGCCCCTACGTTTGCAAGGCATAAATGACACCAAAGTTTAACCGTATAGAAATTATGGGAGTTTTTTCTTTCTTTCTTTCTTTTTTAGTTCGGACAGTGTCGAAAATCACTCTTTTCTGGTATCTGCAAACACTACATATAAGACCATTAATAAAAGAACAATCCGGACTTACACCTGAATAGATGATTTTCCAAGCTACCCTTTGGCATGAACTCATACACCAAAAGCATGTGGTCATCCTCCAAGCAGTTACCGATTCACTTCACGAGATTCAGATGACTAATCTGCCCCAGGTAGTTGATCTCAGTCTGCCAACACAACCTAAAGCGCGTAAATAAAACAAATATAACTTATGCACGAAACAAGAACTACAGCAATAAAATTTATAATAAAGTACACAAAAGTATCCACATAATATCCCAACCATTCTAACTACAAGCACTCAATAACCACAATAAGTTAAATTTCTCTCTTTTTTTAGTTGAATTCATAAATATCGAAATCTTACCTACCAACCATTCCTTGTGCCACCCGTCCTGTTTCAGCCTCTTGATGGCCACAACGATACCCGAGCGGGGTCGTGATGCCGCCAGTGTGCTCTCGTCAATCCAACCTTTGTAAACCGAGCCGAAGCCTCCCTCTCCTAAGACGCTGTCCCGCCGGAAGTCTTTGGTGGCTGCCCTACGATCACTAAAGTTGAAGCTTTAAAGTTTTTGGCGACTGCTGCCGGTGATTGACTGAGAGTGGAACGACAGGAGGGTGGAATTAGAATCTAAGGCGAGCGATTAACCATGAAGACTTGGCTTGGAGTCCAGGACGATGGCTTTGTTTGCAATGATCGACAGTCTCTCGGATCTAGCCCTAATTAACAGATGTAACCAAAAAATTCAATTGTAGAATGTGATTTTCTATAATTAGGGCGCAACTTCGCTCCTTCAATTTACCTGGTGGATTTCATCAACTCTGTAATTGAACTGGAAGTTGGAGTCACTGTATCACTGAGGGTCGTGTCGCCACCTCACTACTCGTAGATCACCGCTCATCTGTCCCATTTGTCGTGCCTCCGCCTCACCGCTTGTCGCACGCATTCGCCGCTCGTCTTTCACCGATTGTCGTGGCCTCGCCATGCCTTTCACCGCTCGCTGTGCCGGCGCCTCGCCGCCGCTGGTGTTTTCTTAATTTTGCCGACAAGAGTTGAGAAATAGAGAGAGATAGAGAGTTTAGGTTCTATAACTCAGAAAGAAGAAAAGGTAAAAGAAAGCACAGTAATGGCAGAAAGAAGAAAAGGTAACAAAGAAGAGAGAGTGATTTTCGGGAAAGAAGAAAAAGTAAAAGAAAGCTTGAAGCAGATTTTCTGTGCGATCTTCGGATGATAAGAAATCTACTGAAAGCCTGGAATGAAGGGACACGCAAAAAGAATGGCGACGGGTGGGGTTTGGTGGGAGAGGAAATGGAAATGATGGATTGTGAGATAAAGCAGCGAACAGAGGCAAAGAAATGTTCACAAAAATGACCAATTTATGCCCAAAAAGAAGTCTTTGGTTAGGTCAAATAAGGGGCAATTAAGTAATTACTCAAAAAAATGACATGTGTCGCCTAAACAAAAAGCTACTTGTCGCCATTTAAAGGCCATACACATTTTCATATATAGATATATATATAAGATATATATATATATATATATATATGTATAGATTTTCCCCGGAGAAAACATATCAACTATTCTCTTTGCAGGGCATCTCAATAGACCGGTGAAATCTGTGTCTCTATTTTCCCCATTTATGCTTTTTATTTCCTTTTATCAACCACCGATTTACTTTATGTCCATTCTATTCCAAAATTAGCATATTAATGTTTCGTAATTGTATTGGCAAAATCGACCAGACGACATTGAAGGGGTAACAATCTCATCATAAAACCACAATAATAAATCATTATTTTAGGATAACATGCATTCATATTGATGATACAAGAAATACCTGACGTTAGTCAAAGGACACGTGGCGATGATGTATGCTCCGACGCCTGCAAAACAGAACCCCGGGGTTGTCCCCATGGGTAGATCCTCCGATGCCTAAGTTAGAATCGGTTTTAAGTTTTAGGGTGGTGGCTGTAGAATGAGTATAGAAGAGAGTTTGTCTCTTACCTTGACCTAGGTCATCCTTTTATAGAGGTCGGATGACCTTGGTCTTCCCTATGCAGAATGACGAGGGAATGTTAAAAGTGAGAAGAGAAATGAGAGTGAACCATTTTATAGCAAACAGCTTGACTGTCTGTCTGCGCAACTTACTGGAAAGTCACCAAATGAAAATATTCATCTGTAAATGTCTCATCGCTTATTTTTTGTACGCGTAAAAATTACCGCGTACATAAAATGGGGGGCAAGTGATAAGGAAAAAAATATACATTTATTAGGCGACACGCGGCTCGGGAGAATAAAGACACGTGTACTCCGTCAAGGCTGAAGCCCAACCTCAAATTAGGCCTAAGGTCCTGAGGAGTCTCACCTTAGGCCCAAGGGCCTGAGGAGTCTCACTTTAGGCCCAAGGCCTAAAGGTGGCCCATCTGGTGGACCATAGTCCACTAAGCTAGTGGGCTGGGAAGACTTAGGTCATCCGACCTCTATAAAAAGATGACCTAGGTCAAGGTAAGGGACGGACTCTTTTCTCTACTCATTCTACAGCCACCACCCTAAAACCTAAAACCGATTATAACTTAGGCATTGGAGGATCTACCCCTGGGGACAACCTCGGGGTTCTGTTTTGCATGCGTCGGAGCAAAGGAGATGCACCAAGGAGGACGTCGGAGCATACATCATCGTCACGTGTCCTCTTACTAACGTCAGGTATTTCTTGTATCATCACAGAGCAAAAGAAACAATTTTATAGATAAAAGAAAAGTATGCGCCTTAACAAAAAAGAATATATTTGTTCCCATAATTGATGAAATTTACCACAAAATGAATTCAAAACAATTTTAAAATTTAAAATTATTGATTCAAAAAAAAAATTACCAAGATTAGTAAGTTTTAAATTTTCTGGTAGGATTTTAGTTACTTTTCAAGTAAATATTAAACTTTTTATATGGATATAGATTTGAGTTCAATCTACGAATACCAAACTAACAACCTCAAAGTCCAACTAGTGTGTGTAAGTCCACATTTTATTTTGTTTCATTTCATTTCATTGCCGAAGACAAGCTACTAGTGTGTAAGTCCACGCTATATCATTATCTCAGTACACTCCAAAGTAGCAAATTACATCAACATAGTTGTACAAGAAAAAACAGAATGTAGTGAGGTCAGTTGGCAGTTTGCCTGAGCTCCGGACGGACAAAATCAGCATCCGGGGGCACCGAAATATCAACGGTGGGCCTTAGCTGAGCACATACTTGAATGGCCTCATGCACGCGATCCGAGAGGAAGTTGCTGATGAGGTCCCGATTTATAGGGGCAGAATTGTCCACTGCAACCAAAGCCTGCTGAGTTATAATGTAGTCGAATCTTGGGGCCCACTTTCTTGATCCCAACCGAGCCGTTGTAGAGCAGTTGTCCACCATAAACGAGACACCTCGCGCGTGCATGAACGGGTTCAATGAATCAACTGACTCGATCACGCTCTCATTGATGATCTCCGAGTAAGAGTGCCCCTTTTTCCGTAAAATTTCAATCTGTGTGTACAAGTGCAGAAAAATTGAAATATCATTTCAGGTTCGTGTAACTTTACGTTAGCGCAAAAGATTTATGAGTGCGCTTTATTCACTATGAGAGACCCAAAATCTCAGTTCTGGTAATAAATGACAATTATACCCCCAGATGTTTCGGCACACTTGAAATTCATTCCTTGTAACGAGAAATTTTTGAAATCCCTCAATCAACCATTCATTCATGTAATCTGTAAAATGTGCTGCTACAGATCCTACAATCTAATAACGATTAACGCACTTTATCTACATATCTCCATTTTGAATCTCAAGAGAAATATGACTATGACGACAACTCACCTGGGCCATCATGAGGGCAACAAAGACCCCTGCAGTGAAAGGGTAAAGAGGTCCCAAGTCGCCAGCTGGACGTGCCGCTCGAACTTTTTCCCCAACTTTCCACATCCGTGTCTGATCAATTTTGCCCATCGGGAAAGCAGGCAAACCTTCCTTTTCCTTCATGAAGAAAGTTAAAAATATCAATAAACAGCTCTGATAGCCATGAGATCAAATAATGAGTAGCAATCCATTATCATACATAAAAGCGACGGCCAGCCAAGACAACACTCCTTATCTCACTGCCAGTGGCTACATCTTCATAGCACTCGTATAGGATTTCCATGCATGGATAATACGAAGCGCTGTATGCTGTCTCAAATTCTTTCTTTCCATCTTCACTTAATGCATTATAGACAGCCAGTATACCCTATTAAAGTGCCCGGTAAAGGATTCAGTAAAATAAGGCACTTGGAAAAAAATACCAAACAATACTGCAAAAAATAATAAAGTAGCAATCTAATAAACATGAACACAAGTGAAAATAATGTCCAAGAGACTGACCTTTGTTGATATAGTCTTCGATATGATTCCGGTAATACTCTCCACAGTGTTCTTGTAAGCAAGATCCTCACTCATTCCATTTTCAGTGTACCTTCTGAATAAGGATTCCACAACACCATGCACAGCGCCAAGCAAAATGCCTATGAATGTACATAGTGAATCATCAAGCATGTAGAGGCCATGGGGAGCAGTAATATTTACCAAAACAAAAAAAACAAAAAAAGAATATTTACCTCGCTCCCCAAAGATATCACTCTTGTACTCCTGCTCCAATGTGGTGGCAAAAGTAAAAGGTGAACCAAGGGCAACAGACCACCCAAGGGCAACATCAGTAGCTCTCCCATCAACATCCTTTACAGAAGAGACAAACCCAACAAATTATTCAAACAACACCATGATACAAATCTAGCAACTCTTCATACACCTAAAAATATTAAATACCTGGTGAACTGCAAAACTGGAATTAATACCAGCACCATTAATTTCCTTCCCTTGAACATATAACCTCCTTACAGATGGTCCCATTCCCTTGGGACATACAGCTATCACACTGATGTTTTTGGGGAAGTCGAGACCCATTGACTGCAAATGACCCAAGAGGAACCCATGGGAAAGTCCAAGTATGCTATTTGGTTTCATGTGGGAGAACACCTTCTCGTAGTTATCAGCCTGCAAGAATCAGCAAGCTAAGAACACACAATGTCTACATAATACAAAAAAGATTTAACTTGTAACAGATTTTAAACATGTAATCAAATAAATTTTCTGTTAGCATATTATTACATATTATCAAGTGAAGAGTTTCATTCAAACTATTCAATAGACATTCATTTTGAAACAGACCATAAATTATTCAGCAAGCCATATGTGCTTCAAAGAAGAAGAATTAGCTACTAATGCACTCATGTACACATAATAAAAAATACCTGAGCGGCATCTGATATCAAAAGCAGCACCAAATCACTGCCGGAAACAGTTTCCCATATGTCTCCCAAGGTCCCATTTTCTTCGGTAAAACCAGCAGCTCGGGCCTCAACGAATGAAGTTGATCCTCTCCTCAAACCAATCTGCATTCAGGAGCAAACACAACAAAAATGACACATATCATGGAAGATTAGAAAAAGGCTTCACCACATTTTCTCCACATCTATACCACATTAGCCTAGCCAGAAATTGATAAGAAAAACATTTGCCTTGACAATAATTTCAGATTTTGCTTCAGCAAGAGAATCTCTTAAGTTCTGAGCTTGAGCAGGTCCCTACNAATTCCCTCATCAATACAGTCAAGCAAATTTAACATAAATTAAGGACATATGCAGGCAAAAGATTGTTGTTTTCTCAACCAACCACAATAGTTCAAAAGGAAAAAGCAAGAATTTCACAAAACAATACCTTTGAGTTAGTTAGTGAGAATGCGTAACTAGCATTTGACAAGCATTTATCGTGTTATGCAAGCATGGACAAGTAAATCAATACGTCACCATACTCCCTATATTTATTTTGTAAATTCACCGACACGTGAACCTGCAATAAATCTACTAGCTCCCTCTCAAGAAAACTATCATCCCAGATCAAAATATGAAACAACTAGTATAACATGGCCAAGCAATAACCAGATGACATTCAACCATGAGTACATAAAAACACATCATATACAATTAATGAAATGCTTAAACATTTCTTGAAGGCAGGCTAACAAGGAGTTACCTGTGAGCCCCAACCAATGACTCCAATCTGCTTTATACCCTTGAATGCATCTGGCAACAACTTAAACAAGTTTCTTCCACCTCTTACAATGTACTGCATACAAGACAGATAGCACTATCACTCCAATATCAAACTCCGAAAGGCCTATGGAGTTACAGAAATAGGCATATGGACATAATTTTGTCCAGCTGACTTTTTCAATATCTCACCAAGAATTCCAACAATAAAATTTTCACCAGTAACATAAAACAGCGTTGTCCAAACCATAAATACTCTATCCATGGAATGTCTGCATGTTACAGTACCATGAAGTAACAAAATAAATGACAACTCAAGGGTATATACATACATTTGACGGGGAAAAAAATGTGTAGCTAACAAACAAAGGAATATAAAAGATTCATCCACATTCAACACACAATCAGAGATTTCCTAGGTAATACAACAACTTAGTTAACCTTGGATGGAAAAACGTAAAAGCATTACATTCCTCGAGCTAAAAAATCATAATTGCAGCAATGCATTTTCATCGATCCGGTGTTGAAAAAATCACTATCACACTGACGTACACAAACATCAAATGGTAAAACCCAATCTATACCTCATCGTCACCGGCGAGGTTGATTTTCTCCTTTGTGAAGAGTGGCGTGTGGAAATCCAGGGGTGCCGGGGGCTTAATGGCGGGGGTGGACGCCGCCAGAGCAGAGCAGGAAGAAGGAGACGAGGCCCGGAGCGGATTAAGGGAAGGGGACGAGGATGATAGAAAGCCGAAGGAGGTAGCCGGCGCTCGAGCAGGAGGCATTAAGGGTTTAGAAGAGGAGGCGGTTGTGGAAGCGGAGAAATGGGTAGGTGCAGCCGCCATTGCGCCGTGGCTTCTCGTGTTGGAGAAGGGACCCGAAAATGCGTGAGAGAGAGAGAGAGAGATAGGGTTTGGAAGTGTAGTGTGATTATATATTGTGGAAATTGGATTGGAGTGGTTAGGTTGGTGGGAACCTATATTTGGCTGTCCTACGGCTACCAGCGATCTTTTTTACAGTCGTACCTCCGCTCATCAGTTCGTAGTTCATACAAACACAGCCGTCAACATTAATTATGGCTGTAATTGCATTAGCCAACCACCATCTTAACTAGTAGTCTATTGTTAAATCTATCATGTGCAATTACATAAAAAATAATATAAACTTTGTATATAATAAAAAAATAAAATATAAACTTTGTATATTATAATAACAGTTAAAATAAAAGGTTATTTAATAATAATATTGGTAACGCAAATCACTCCGACCGGCCTGAAATCGGCTCGTCTTCCTCTTCCTCGCCGGTAGAACGCACCTGCAAAGAACTCACACCGGGGGGTTTTTCCGGTGAAGAGCCTCCGATGCTTAAATCAGTGTATATTTTACTCAATTCTCCAAAGTATGTAATGGATAAATCGTAAGTAACAAGAAAGGGATCACTCTTATATATATAGGAGTGAGATACCTGCCCTAGGAGCTGCCCGGATTTTAGTGAGCTGTCCTACCCGCGCTGCCTATCCGTACACACACAGTGTGCGTGTGTCAGAGGTGTCAGAGGTGGTTATCGCCACTATTGCTCTGCACCAATGTACTCTCGCCATGTATCCCTCTGAGCAGAGGGAGATTATTCTCTGCACATTTCGTTAGGATCTTCAGACTAAGCCCACGCGCTTTCTTGCGTTCAAGCCACGCCCTCGATTACCCTTCACCTATCAAGTGCTCGATCTGACCGAGTCCCCCTTCGCTAGGTCGATCATCGACCACATCTGCTATCCTGCTCGATCATTTCCCTCTTGGTCGATTATCGCTCGACCAATACAGTTTTCTCGACCTCGAGCTCGCCCGACCAATGTGGTAAACCGGTCTATTCTTTAGGCATAGAGTATCCCATATCATCTAGTCTCCCCCACTCTGGTCGAGTCTGAATGACTCGATTCAAGAGTGAACTGGTGTCTGCCTCTTCGATCTGTTGACTCTTCGACCTCTTGGTTGAGTTTTGTCTCCTTCTTCGATCATCCGACCAACGTTGCTCCCACTTCTCGACCATTTGACCAGTTTTATGACGCATTTCGTCCACCCTTTATTTCCCTTTGTTGTTAGCGCGATTTCCGTCTGCCACGCGTCCTTTCAATCCAGTACCTTTAATCATCACGTCTCCTCGCGATCTGCGCCGCTTCGCTATCTGTGCCCGTTTAATTCTCCCAGCCGTCGGATCTCGCTCTCATCTAACGGCTATTTCCACCGACCCTTCACCTTATGCCTCTGTATAAATATCGTACTTAGCAGATTTTTCGACTTTTTCTCACTTTTGCAAATCTCGAATTGCCTTGTTCCCTAATTTCTTCCACTGCGAATCGTATTTTCTCGCTCTCGGCGCCTTCACCAAACATTTTCCGGCAACCGTCTTCTACTAGGACCATGAGTAAGTCTTCTGTGCTTTAATTTTGCGTTTGCGTGTGCTTATTTTGTCGATTTTCGATTTTCTCTGTTGGTTTTCCTCTTTCAAAATCTCTCCATTTCGTTTGCGAAGAAAAAACCCGTCTTTCGTCTCCCGGAACCCTAGTTTCTTTCCTTCTCCTCTTGCTTTTCCTTTCTTTTGCTTTTCAGATTCCGCTACTTCTAACGCGCAAAGTCGTCATTTCGGCGAAGATGCGACCGTTACGTCGTCATCTCCTGCTCGTCAGCCTGTTCCTCCCTCTTCTTCTCGCTCAGTGGACGAAATTTACTGTCCTGTCCCCCTCAACATTTTCCGTCCTTCCGATCACACCACCTCTTCTCCTCCGCCTCAACCCCGTCGTCTGATCGGTGAATCAGATGATGATGCTCTCGACCACATTCCCCTCACCCGTCGTCGCCGACCAGCCTTCGGGGCTTCTGACGAGATTGAGGAGGCTCTCGATGCTGCTGAGGTCGCCCTCGAGCAAGATGAGGACCATGTCATTCTTTCTCATCGCGTTCTCTCTTCTTCTTCCAAGCCTACTAAGAAAAAGGACAAATTGACCAAAATCTCCTCCTCTGCGAAGACTTCTTCCCGTGCTCTCATAGCCAGTTGGCTAGACACTGATAAAGTCGGCCACCCGGCTAAATAGGCATTTGTATCTCCTGGTCCTAAGGACCTTTATGACTGTCCTCCCAGAAATTGCTATACCTTTTTCAAAATTCAATTCAAACTTGGTGTCTGCTTTCCTTTATGCCAAGACTTGCTCAACCTTTGCAAATGGTTTGAGCTTCCATTGAACCAGCTTCCTCCTAACGCCATTCGATTTATAACCGTTTTCATCATCCTCTGTCATATCCGTCTAGGTCGACTTGACCTAGACTTTTTTCATTACTGTTATACACCCTCGAAATCTTCTCACGGGCTCTATCTCAAGAGCCGTAATGATGTCCATTTTATTTCGGACACTCCTTCCAACGTTCCCCGGTGGAAAGCTAGGTTTGCTTTCGTCGAGCCTAGCCCTGCTTTTCCTTGGGCTCCGACTCCATGGCTTAAAGAGCTGAAGCGTGAGCATGCGTCACCTACTCAAAGCGCTCTGTTCGACCAGCGAATTACTGTGTGGAACCGCAAGCCCATTGCGTCCATAACTCTCCTCGAAAATGAGAACCTTTTACACTTTTGCGGTCTTCTTACCCACAAATCCTCGTCCCCTCCTACCCAAGAAACCCTCGACCTTATCCGGGTCGAAGATGACCCAGGTATTTGCTGTTAAATATGCTTGAGTATTGTTGTGTTTGTTTCACATGCAATTTACCTGTTATGGCTCTAATTCGTTCATGATTTCTTACAAAGATGCCCGCTATCTCCTTGCCCAAGAGGAGGATTCCTCTAAAGAAGAAAACGACCGAGGGATCGAGCTCGAAGCCCGCTGACTCGACCGCTTCTCGGTCCACCCGCTCGGCTTCGCCGCCACCAGGGTAAATGACTTCTGCCATGGAGGTTGATCCTCGTCCTCCATGTAATGCCCCGTTTTGATTATGGAATTTTGAGAATTTTTATTATTATTATTGTTATTATTATTATTAATTATATTTATTTGTTGTTATTATTATTATTAAATGCTATAAATTATTGATTGTCTAATATGATTTATTTGTCAATTTACTTAATTGTCTAAATATGGAATTAATTGCCTAATTGTCTAAGTGTTATTAATTTATTAAAATGTGTATTATTATTTAATTATTAATGTGTGAAATATATTTTATAATGATAGCCGAATTTATTTTAAATTATCGTGCGAATCGAGCCACTTTTTTTTAGCAAGATAAACCGTGAATATTGAGCCCGAGAGAATCGTTTTCCTTGAATCGTTTGAACCGAACCTTCGGCCCAACTAAGTGGAACCCGTGCCCCGAGACCCGCCGAACCGGGCCCGTCCCAACTGATCTTTTCTCTTTTTGTTTCTCGCGCGTGTAATGATTTCTTTTAGCTTGGGCATCAAGATTTATCCTTAACCTAATGTGTTTTGTATATATATGATTTTTCCCTCTGCTCGTTCTCTCAACAGAACCAAAACCATCACTGCCTTATTTTTCTCTGTTCACGATCTGAGATCAGCATCTCTCTTTTCTCTCATTTTTCTTTTTCTGTTCCTCCCAAATCGCGCGAGTCAGAGAACTTGATCGTCACCCTCGCCATAACTTCCGATCACCTTCCCCTTGATCTGTTCTGTTTCCGTCAACCCCCGATCGCTACCTCCTCATCGCAGCAGCTCCTCCGCTGAAAACAAAGATGAAAACAGATGATGAACAGATGATGAAAACAGAGAATCGTGAACTCGTGAAGACGAAGCAGTCGTGCTGCCTTTCTTAAATTCTTGTCTTCTTGTATACTCTTGCAAACCTTTTTCCCATTCGCATGGCAAACAATTTTGAAGGGTGATGGAGGCTTCTTTTTATTATCCAAATTTCGTATTTTGAGGATTTCGTTTGATTTTCCCCTACTTTTGATTCGTTGTGTAAACTATTTTAAACTTCCCAACTTTAAAACTCGCCTCTCTTGAAGATTAGCTAATTCTGGTCTATTTTATGTTGGGAATTGACTTTGTTTTGAAAAACCTGATTTCAAGTGAGATTAAGCATCTCTTTGTTTATGCTTATCTTTATTCTCTTGCGAAGTATGAGAGTTTCGTTCGAATGCCATCGCTAAATATCACGAAGACTCCAGGGCAAAATTTTTCTATCGCCGCTTTTGTGAATAGCGTAACCTCAAGGGGGACAATAATTGTTCACGCTCGGCATCGAGATAAAGGCACAAGAGCTGAAGACAGCACAATTCGGTTCGATAAGAGGATGGAGTGTTTTTTTCCACCTTAAAAGATTTTGCAGAAATCTTTTAAGGAGGATAGTCGAGTCTGGAGCAAGCACATCGCGTAGTGCAGACCCGTCCTTATTCTGAATCTTGTTCATCATAAATTTTCTGTTCTTTTCCTCCCTTCGGAATCTCGGGAGGAACTTCGCGTTCAAATTCCAAAGTGTGAAGATTGAGAAGTGAGTTGCGCTCGTTTAGGACTGCTGACACGATTAGCTACCCGATGAAGAGCTGACGTGTCGGTCGACGCTGTTAGTTGGAAGAGTCGAGGCGAGCTAGTTAATGTATCTCTCGGCAGGAGCTGCTGATTGGAGATTATTCCCGGCTGAATAACTGTATTAGAATTTCATTGAGAATTCTTGTCTATCTCAATCGTTGATCTCTTCGCGTATTAGAATGTGTCGTTGGGAAAGGAAGTGGACTTGGAACTCGGACTTATACCTTTCTATTTTTGGAAACCCTTGGACTTTGAAATTGTGGAATACCTGAAATATATGTTGTTTTGTTGACCCCAAAATTTTTGAAATTTGGTAAAATCATTCCTTTTTGGTAGCCTTGAATTGTAACTTCTTGTGAAAACGTGGACCAAACGCCGACCCTGACTGGGTGTAGCCACGCGAAGTGGTGGCCGAGCACGCACGACCGTGCTGAGAGACGGGAGGCTTGCGCGCGGCCGACCGCTGATTCCCATGCGAACTGCAGCCGCCATCACCGAACGCACAAACTCCCCAGGCCAGTGTGTGCGGCCAAGCCTCGACCTTACAATTGGTCTCCGAGTAGGTGGGTACGCACGCGTCCCAGCGCCCTGCTTATGCAGCGCCAGCGAGCGTGCCGCCTCTTGGGTGACAGTACACTAACCCCGAACCTTCGATTCATTTCTTTGATCGACCAGTTTTTGTTGAGATATTTATGTTACCCCGAACCTTGAATCGAGAGCTCCAGTTCCACAAAAATGTGTATAAATCCTTAATCGATGGTTTCTGATTAAGGAGTGTAGTCGATGAGTCCCTATGCTTTACATAAGAGTTTCTCGAGTCGGCAAATTGAGAATGTCGTGTTGCTTTGGTCAAGCCTTATGTTTGTGTATAAGGGTTGCGTTCGACTCGTGGAGTCGATATCATGAGAGTGTGAGCTTGATGGTGTCGTGTGTTATGTATGTGGTACCGTGTTGTAGTCTCAGATGGAGACGCACGGTCTGTGATGAAATCGTGAGCAAGTTATCAGTGTGACTCGGTCACGAGACTGAAACTTGGCGTCACGTGACCACCTTAATGGTGGGGTAGTCGGAGTATGCTGACAATACACCGAACGACCTGTTGAGGTCTTGTGTGCTGTTAGGTACGAAGCAAGTCGTTGATACTCATGAGTATAGGCTAAACCGAACTGGGTCCCTTGCAAGAAGATGTACGCCCGAGCTTGGGCAGGACTGATCACCCTCCCAAGCAAGAAGGTAAACATATGAGCATAGGGCTAGTCGGATTGGTTTCTGTATGTGAATGGATGCCTTTTGAGCATAACGCAATAGGACTCATGGAAGCGGAATCGAGTTCTAAAGGTTGATGCCCAGACCTCGTGATTGGAAATGTCCCGTTCGAGTCCGTCATTTCCTTTCTAATGTGTGTTCTTTCGCATTTCCGAAGACGGAAATATTTTATGAAGGATAGATTCCCCGTTTTGATTATGGAATTTTGAGAATTTTTATTATTATTATTATTATTATTATTATTATTAATTATATTTATTTGTTGTTATTATTATTATTAAATATTATAAATTATTGATTGTCTAATATGATTTATTTGTCAATTTGCTTAATGGTCTAAATATGGAATTAATTACCTAATTGTCTAAATGTTATTAATTTATTAAAATGTGTATTATTATTTAATTATTAATGTGTGAAATATATTTTATAATGGTAGCCGAATTTATGTTAAATTTTCGTGCGAACCGAGCCACTTTTTTTTTTGCAAGATAAATCGTGAATATTGAGTCCGAGAGAATCGTTTTCCTTGAACCTTTTGAACCGAACCTTCGGCCTAACTAAGTGGAACCCGCGCCCCGAGACCCGCCGAACTGGGCCCGGCCCGACTGATCTTTTCTCTCTTTATTTCTCGCGCGTTTAGTGATTTCTTTTAGCTTGGGCATCAAGATTTATCCTTAACCTAATGTGTTGTGTGTATATATATGATTTTTCCCTCTGCTCGTTCTCTCAACAGAACCAAAACCATCGCAGCCTTATTTTTCTCTGTTCACGATCTAAGATCAGCATCACTCTTTTCTCTCGTTTTTCTTTTTCTGTTCCTCCCAAATCGCGCGAGTCAGAGAACTTGATCGTCAACCTCGCCATAACTTCCGATCACCTTCCCCTCGATCTGTTCTGTTTCCGTCAACCTCCGATCGTGACCTCCTCATCGCAGCAGCTCCTCCGCCGGCAACTCCTCCTCGCCGGCGAACAGCAACCCCGCGACGCAGCAGCACCGCCGCGAGTTCTCGCCGTCGTCACTGCCCCTCCGACGAAGCCTCTTCGCCGCTGACGACCAGCAGCAAGCCCGTCGTCGCGTCACAGCCGCAGCCTCTGCTTCCTCCCGCGCGAGTCGAGCGAAGCCGTCGAGCTCTTTCGCCGCCGTTCATCGTCGAGCCCGTTCGAACCCTTCTCGCTCGTTTTTCCCGAGAACGGTATCGAGTCTTGACTTCTTGTTTATGTTTACGTCAATAATATTGTGATTGTTCGTGTATTTCGTGTTCATTCGAGTTATGATTTTATGTGATATCGTTGTCTCGTTAATTATATTATCGTGATTTTATGTGAAACTCGTCGATTCGCGCGAATCAAATGAGAGCTGGTTATAAGTGATTAGTCATTGTGGATTTAAGGACTTAGGATTATTACGAACACAATGGAATTGGCCTTGTGTCGATTAGACTTGTAAATTTGAAGTTATGATTTTTCGAAGTTCATAATTGTTGTTTTGAATGTAAAATTCACCATAAATTGAATACTGATCCAATTTCCTTGAAATTTTAGGTGTAGCTATGTCTTTTTAAATTGTAACTTGTGTAAAAATTTCGTAATTTTTAAAGGCCGGTAGCTATTTTTAAAAATTAAATTGATTTCTGTTCAGATTCTTGTTAAAGGCATGATTAATTGTGTAGTGCTTCAAATGTGCTGAAACTTTAGTATAATGTGTCTCTGGTATGCAGTTATGGTTTGTAAAATTTTTAGAATTTGTAGACCAGGTTTCATAGGGTAAATAATTTATTTTGTGATTCTACCAAAATTTGTTTTATTTATTAAAAATCGTTCAGTCGCTTAAAAATTCTGATTTTTGTTTGAGAAGCTCATTTTGTAATGTTGTGTATGCTGTAAAAATGTTGGAATTTTTGGAGTTCATTTAACTTCAATTTTGATGTAAATTCGAAAATTGTCTGAATGTTGTTTTAATTTTATAAATTCACATGCTAAGTGTTTAAGGCGGATATTTTTACATGTTGCTGCTCATATTCTTAAGTTTCTTAGATAAAAATTTCATGGTCTGAATCGTTCATTACCATGTGTTTCTAATTTAGGCTTGTTTTTATCAAAAAAACTTGTTTGAATTTTATAAAATTGTGTGTAACGAGTTTGAAGCTGAAACTTGGTCTTTTTACTAAATGTGGGAGGTGAATTTTATGTAAAATTTTCAAAGCCTAACTCGTTGGTTTGATATACCTTCTAATACAATTGTAAATTTTGACAATTGTTTTATATAGTGAAATTTGGTTAAGTGTTGTTGACCAAATTGGTTATGTGTTTCCTTGTGGCTCGTTTGATTATTTTTCATTTGCAATTGTGTGAACTTAAATATGAGGTTTGATCGAGTCTAAGTCCTAGTGTTCCCATATCCACAGAACGTCACGAACCACTTAGTCGAATTGAGTTCGACTAAGTCAAATTGTGATTTTCTACTTAGGTCTAGATTAAAGTGTTGACTTTAGTATCTGGACTTAATGTAGGTGTCTAGAGGCGTTGACCTCGCCTCATTTCGAGATTCGTGATTTTGAACTGTTGCTGCAACCAGGTGGGTTCGTTATTCTAAAATTGCCTATGCTGTAATGTTATAACTGTTTTATTATGGTATGATCTATGTATGCATGTGAATCATGTAACCTTCGATGTGAGCTGTACCGGCCCTCGAACGGTTGTCCCCGTAGCTATAGAACGTACCCGTTGGGTAGTCTCCTTATTATTGTGTGCCGTAAGACCTGGGTTAAAGGTCCCTGTGTTGGACGACTCCTGTTGGTAAGACCAAGGTGAGGCCTTGGCTGGCGGGTTACTCCTACTGGCTGGACACGCGATGTAAGACCGGTGGGCTTTCAATATATAGTCGGCAGTAGTCTATACGTAGGTGTGCACATGAGTATATTATTGATATGATTGGTGGGAGATTGGGATAATTGATTGTACGCCTCGAAAAATTAAAACATAATATTTCTTCAAGTTCTCGTTTTGTTCTAGATCATATGTGCTCGATCTCTGTGACTGGACCTCTATCTCTATCGGAAGTAGTGCCTCCATGCCATAGACCAGACTAAATGGTGTTTCTCCCATGGTCGACCTTGCCGTTGTTCGATACGCCCAAAGTACTGAAGTGAGCTCATCAACCCGCACGCTCGACGCCTTCTCCAGTCTTGTTTTCAGGCCATTCAGTATGATTCTGTTGGTCACCTCGACTTTTCTGTTGGCTTGCGGATGAGCGACTGATGCGAAATGTTGCTCGATCTTCATGTCTTCGCACCATGCTCGAATCCGTTTGCCATTGAATTGTGTTCCATTGTCGGACACCAACAACTTGGGGACACCAAACCTAAAGCAAATACTGTTATATAAAATATGTATGACTTTCTCCTCCGTAATTTTGGCCAATGGCTCGGCCTTCACCCATTTTGTAAAGTAGTCCACCGCCACGATCAGAAATTTCCTTTGCCATGTTCTTTGCGGTATTGGCTGTTGGGATCTGTGAGGATCTCGTTATGTACAAGTCACGAATTCAATAGCAAACGTAAACCTATGCGCAGCGGATCTAAAGGTTTGACGTAGAGAACTTACGGCTTAAACTTTATGTAGATCTGGTTGACCACGAACTGTTGACCGCAATTGATTGACCGCAACACGCGTCTTGGGTTGCAGGAACAAGATCAAATCAAAATCGGATCAAACGGATGCAAACAGATCAAAACGAAACTTGCAGCCTGGGAGCTTCCGGCGGCGCGTGAGGGCGCGTCCGGCGTCGGATTCCGGCGATCTTGGCAGCGATGGAAAGCTCTCGTCGAGACGGTCGTCTGCGTATACTGTACGTCTCAATTGGACTTCCGGTTAGTTCTGTAGGTCAAAATATATTTCGTCTCGGTTTACCTACAGATCTTCTACTGTATTACTCAATACACCCTTCTTCAACTTGTACCAGTGGAGCAACAAGAAGAAGATAAAGCTCGAATGAGATCTAGAGAGAGAGGCGTGTTTCACGTGAGAATGAGACTTTTGTTCTCTTCTCATGAGCTTAATGATGTATATATAGAGCTACAGTAGGGACCCTAAGGAGATTAGGAAAAGGGCTCCTTAATTAATTAGACTTACTGTGGGCCAAACCCACTCCTCTAATTAATTAATTAATATTAATGGGCCACCAACATTATATTATTGCACTCCCTTTCCCTAGCCCAAATTACATTTGAGACTCCAATAATAATTACTCGATTTACCTCCCCACGTTTAAGATATAATGTCCATTAATTAATTCGATTACTGACGATCAAGAATTAATTAATTTATTATTATTTCACCGAAGCTAGCGCTCGTTCATCACATTCTTATTATGCCGGAATTTAATCCACCTGCAGGGTTTAGCATAACAATCCTTCATGAACTCACTCCGGGGACATCATCAAACTAACGCACATGGTGACCGTAAATATCCTAACAGCACATCCTATATATAATAATATTACCCAAAACAGTAGGAATATTAATCCAGCGAACTGAACCTCACCCATGTGAATCAAAGTAATATATATTATATATATCTGCCTGTTTAATATCTTACGGGTTAAGAGAACGCAGTAATTAACCGAGGCCTAGTTCATTTACGACGATCAGTATAAAATGAACTTCTCCTCTCTGGGATCCTGTTCAATACATAAATGTACTAGTGCAACTAATCAGTCAAGACAAACTGTACAGTTGACACTACAACCGTTCGGATGGAGTGTTCATGTCCATCTAGGTTGTGAACAACTATTCTTGTTCGCAAGTAACTGATAGAGTGATCTTCGGTTCGCCCGATGACGACCCACCCTATCTAAGTGCAGAACAACAGAAGGTAGAACTTGTTTAATCTAACATGATTCTCATTCATAAAGGGTAAATGTGTAATAACATGCAAAGCCAAGCTTTCAGTATATAACACTAACATTGGCTCCATCAGACCGATACCCCACTGTGCGAATGGGATGAAGGCACTCATCGTCGTTATTGTCTTGGCTGGTTGGTGGATAAGTGGACCATGTTTCTGGCACTGCAGGCATCTGTTCACCATCGCCTTTGCGTCCTCCTTCATAGTCGGCCAGAAGTATCCAGCTCTCAAAACTTTGGCCACCAAGGAGCCGGCCTTACTATGATGGATTTTGTCTTCGAGCACATGTCCACCCTCAAAGGGGTGGTCGTTACATGCGACCATCCAGCCTCTCGACCTTAATCATGATGGATTTTTTGTTCTTTGGGAAAATGTCCACCCTCAAAGAGGTGGTCGTTTCATGCGACCATCCAGCCTCTCGGCCTTAATCATGATGGATTTTTGTCTTCGAGCACATGTCCACCCTCAAAGGGGTGGTCGTTACATGCGACCATCCAGCCTCCCGGCCTTTTGTCCACCCTCAAAGGGGTGGTCGTTACATGCGACCATCCAGCCTCTCGGCCTTAATCATGATGGATTTTTTTGTCTTCGAGCACATGTCCACCCTTAATTATGCAAGGTATTGAAAATTGCCACTGAAATTTCATTGATCATAAACCGGGAATTCGATTACATCGTTTTTGTGAAACATTTCTAACAAAAGGGCAGGGGGAATGGGAGAAACTAATAAAAAATTTAAACATAATATTTCTTTAAGTTAGCCACGTTCCATGACCTAGAGAGTGATCTTCCTTTGGCGTCCTTCAGTGAGTATGCTCCTCCCACATGAACCTTCTCGACCAAGTATGGCCCTTCCCAGTTGGGCTCGAGCTTGCCCACATGCTTGACCACGTCCACCCTTTTCCAGACCAGGTCACCCACTTGGAATCTTCTGACTTTCACCTTTCTGTCATGGGCTGCTCGCATTCTTTGCTTGTACGCCTCGACTCTGATCGAGGCACGTTCTCGAAGTTCTTCAATTGTGTCGAGGGCCGCCATCATCAAGTTCTCGTTTTGTTCTTGATCATAAGACGAGAACTTGGCGTTGTTCGATACGCCCAAAGTATTGAAGTGAGCTCATCAACCCACAAGCCCGACGCCTTCTCTAGTCTTGTTTCCAGGCCATTCAGTATGATTCTGTTGGTCACCTCGACTTGTCCGTTGGCTTGCGGATGAGCGACTGATGTGAAATGTTGCTCGATCTTCATGTCTTTACACCATGCTCGAATCTGTTTGCCATTGAATTATGTTCCATTGTCGGACACCAACACCTTGGGGACACCAAACCTACAGCAAATACTGTTATATAAAATTTGTATGACTTTCTCCTCCGTAATTTTGGCCAATGACTCGTCCTTCACCCATTTTGTAAAGTAGTCCACCGCCACGATCAGAAATTTCCTTTGCCCTGTTCCTTACGGCATTGGCCCCACCAGATCGATACCCCACTGCGCGAATGGGATGGGGGCACTCATCGTCGTCATTGTCTCGGCTGGTTGGTGGATAAGTGGACCATGTTTCTGGCACTGCAGGCATCTCTTCACCATCGCCTTTGCGTCCTCCTTCATAGTCGGCTAGAAGTATCCAGCTCTCAAGACTTTGGCCACCAAGGAGCCGGCCTTACTATGATCGCTACAACACCTTCATGCGTCTCCCTCAGCACATATGGACCTTCCTCCCGCGTAACACATCTCAAATGAGGTCCGGCATACCACCGCTTATACAATACCCCTCCATGCTCGAAGAACCTCCTTATCACCCTTGCCCCTCCTTCGTTCAACTCCTTCAATATCGAGGCTCTCCAGTCATCGACCTCCTCTATTTTGACCACCTCACACTCGACCACACTCTTCTCTATGTGCAGCAAAGTCACACTTCTGCTCTTATAGTTGACCAGATTCTGCGCAATTTTGGATAGCATATCTGCTCGACTGTTCTCCCCCTGAGGTATCTGCACCAGCTCGAACGAGCTAAACTCCTCTCGCAACCTTTTCATCTTCTCCACATACTTCTGCATCCTTTTCTCCTTCACCTCGAAATCCTCCTGGAACTGCCCACCACCAGTTGAGAATCAGAATGCACCTGAATCCTTCGAGCTCCTACGGTCATAGCCAACTGCATTCCCTTAATGACCGCCTCATACTCCGCCTCATTGTTCGACACCCGATACCCTACTTTAACCGCACACTCCAAATTATCTCCTGTGGGCAAAATTAACACGATGCCCAAGCCTCCTCCAACTCTCGACACCGAGCCATCCACAAACATTTGCCAAACGCTTTCTAACTCTTCCTCCACTTTTGTACCCTCTTGTATGAAATCAGCCAACGCCTGTGCTTTGATCGCCCTCCTAGGCTCATATGCTATCGTGTACTCGTTCAGCTCGACCGCCCATTTCACTAGTCGACCCGATACAGAAGGTCGACCTAAAGTTTCTTCCAGCGGCATATTCGTTCTCACCTTCACTTTATGGCCCAGAAAATAAGGCCGCAACTTCCTCACCGTAACCACCACTGATAAGGTACACTTCTCGATCTCCGAATTTCTTCTCTCAGCACCTTGCATCACCCTACTCACATAATAGATTGGGAATTGCACGGTGCCCTCTTCCCGCAACAACACCGAACTCACCGCCGTTTCTCCAACCGAGACATATAGCACAAGGTCCTCCCCATGAACCGGCTTAGCCAACAAGGGCAGGTTGGCTAACACCTTCTGCAACTCCTCGAATGACTTCTGTGCTTCCTCCGTCCACTGGAATTTCGAGCTCTTCCTCAGTGTTCGAAACAGAGGACCACTCTTCTCCGCCGCCTTCGATATGAATCGGCTTAGGCCTGCTATCCTTTCTGTTAAGATCTGCACCTCCTTCACCTTCGTGGGCGGTTTCATCTCGATCACCGCCCTCCCCTTTTCTGGGTTGACCTCGATCCCCCTATTCGTCACCATATATCCCAGAAACTTTCCCGACTTCACTCCAAAAGAACACTTAGCAGGATTCAGCTTCATATCATACCTCCGCAAAGTCAAGAACGTCTCCTTCAAATCATTGACGTGGTCGACCTTCTCCTTACTCTTCACCAACATGTCATCCACGTAAACCTCCATATTTCTCCCCAGTTGCTACTTGAAAATTTTATCGACCAGTCGTTGGTACGTCGCACCCGCATTCTTCAAGCCAAAGGGCATCACCACATAACAATAAGTGCCCCTGCTCGTAACAAAACTCACTCTCTTCCTATACTCCCAAGCCAAAGGGATCTGGTGGTATCCCTTGGACGCATCCATAAGACTGAGCAACTCACACCCTGCAGTAGAATCGACCAGCTGGTCGATCCTAGGCAATGAATACAAATCTTTTGGGCACCCCTTGTTTAAATCACAAAAATCAATGCACATCCTTCACTTACCCCCAGACTTAGACGCCATCACCGTATTAGACAACCACTCGGGGTATTGAATCTCCTTAACATGACCTGCCTTCAATAACTTCTCGACCTCCTGCTCGATCACCTTATCCATCTCCGCTCCATGGTGCCTTCTTTTATGTTTCGCTGGCTTCACAGAAAGATCGATATTCAACCTATGCTCAATTACCTCCGCCATTATACCCGTCAACTCCTCCGCGGTATATGCGAAAACATCCGCAAAACCTTATCAACCCAATCAACTTCGACTTTATGGGCTCCTCCAACTCCTTCCCTATTCGAAACTTCCTTTCCTCGTGACCTTCTACCATCTGAATCTCCTCGATCTCACCCCCTGGCTGCATCTCCGCTTTCTCCTTCCCTTTATCCACCTTATCCTTTTCCTCCTTCGACCTCGAACTCCCAGGCCGATTCAATGTTCTCTCTTCTGACTTCGCCTGCTTCCTTGAGAGCTGCTTATTATTGCTCATTGTGGTTTGATAGCAGCTCCTCGAGGTAAGCTGATCCTCTGCGACCTCACCAACGTTTTCGCCCACTGGATATTTAATCGTCATATTGCACGTCGACACGACCGCCTGGAATGCATTCAAACTGGTCCTCCCCATTATGATGTTGTACGATGACTCCGCTCCCACGACTACGAACCTCACCATCCTCACCTTCCTTGTCGCCCCTTGCCCCAAGGCGACAGATAGACTCACCTCTCCCATTGGCATTACTTCACCTCCATTAAATCCGTATAAGTCCATGGTCACCGGCTTCAGCTCAAGATTGAGCTCCTTGTTTATCTGCACAAAACAATCGTACAACATTACATCCACCGAACTCCCGGTATCAATGAACACCCTATTCACATCAAAGCTTGCTACCTCCGCCGCAATCACCAATGCATCATTGTGGGGCAACACCACTCTCAGCATCCTCTGCCCGAAAACTTATTTCCGACATTCGAGCAGTGATCCCCACCTCCTCTCTCTTCCTCTTCATCGCTCGAACATGCCCCTTCCTCGCATTGTTCGAGTCCCCATCAGTTGGGCCTCCCGAAATCATATATATCGTCCCTCTCTTCACAGGATCATGATCCTCCTGACCTCCTCGATCTCTGCTCCCTCGTCTCCTCTTTTCTCCCGCACCTCCTCGATCACCTCTTCCTCCTCGAGGTTCATCTTCCTCATCGTCATCTCGATCACTCCTCTCCACCGAATCTTCTCGACGTCTCCTTTTTTCCTTTCCCTTCACTTTTTCCTCATACACGAACTCCTTGAGATGCCCCGCCCTAATGAGGCGCTCGATCTCATCTTTGAGGTGCCTGCACTTCTCCGTCGTATGCCCATAATCCTTATGGAAAAGGCAATACCTCTTCGACCTGGGTTGTGTCGGCCCTTCATGCCTCAACCTAGGCCACGTCACGTCTTTGTCATCTATCTTCTTCTCAATAGCTACCAACACCTCTCTCATCTTTGCATTCAGCGGAGTAAAGTTATGGAACCGCTTTCCCCCGAATACTGGTCGATCCTTCAATCTATCCTCCCGTCCTCGATCCATCCTGCTACGCCCTTCTCTCCTAAGCGATCTCCCTCTTGGCGACACCCTCCTAGGTGAGTTTGCCCTCTCTTTTTTTGGGCTCTGGCTTAGCTAACTCCTCCAACTTAGCAAACTCTGCCACTGTCTCCTCCAGATTAATATACTTCTTGCACCTCTTCAGCACATCGTCATACGTACGAGCAGGAATTTTGGCTAAGGATGTTTGACAGGGCCCTGCTCGTAAACTCCTCATCAACCCTCTAGCCTTCACCTCGTCAGCGGCCGTGGGGATCTCTAAACTAGTTTGATTATATCGAGCCACATACTTGCGCAACGACTCTTTCTCTCCCTGCCTCATGGCCATCAAAGTCAAATACGTCTTCTCCTGCGCCACAACGCTCACATATTGGGTCATCAGCTTCTCCGCGAAATCGTCGAAGTCCTTGATCGATCCATGAGGGAGCTGCTGAAACCAGTCGAGCGCACCTCCTCTCAAGGTCGACAAGAACGCCCTGCAACTAACAGAATCAGAATAACCATGTAACATAGCCAAGTTCTCAAACGCCCTTACATGTCTCAACGGGTCAGAAGTCCCATCGAACACCAAGCTCATGTCCCTGAAATTCACTGGTAACGGTGCAGCCAAGATTTCTCCCAAGAACGGATGTCTTCGAGCACGCTTCTCAGGTCGACCATCCATCTTGGCCTGCATCTACCTCACCTGCTCCGCGAGTCTTTCCATCTCCCGATTTCACAGAGCTCCATCTCCCACATAGCTAGACACATCCTCCTCCGCCATCGTGGGCCTTGCCGCCACTCGAGAAAGGCTTTGCGTGACCTGTTTGACCGCTTGTGCCGCCGTGTTTGCCACCATCTGCTGCATCTCCTGCCTAGTCATCACCACCTGTTGCACCGGGCGTTGCTCCTCCATACGCGGTGGCGGTACTCCCGGTGCCACCGCTCCTTGTTGCGGCGCCACGATCAGATCTGGCTGCAGCGACGTTAGGATCACCGCTCCCTGAGTAGTACGGGCCTCCTGAGCTCGGCTTGAGCCCACATCAGTCTCTGGTTGCACCGGCGTGACTCCTACACCTTGGGGAACAGGCGTCGGAGTCACCGGTGTACGCGAGGGTCCAGAGAAGCCCAGAGGAGGGCCTTCTCCAAACGGCCTCGTCGTTGTCCACGCTTCGTCGAACGATGCTTGCAAATCTGTCCTAGGAATTCCGTCCGCCATAGCCACCAAACTTCAGTAATCTCAGTACACCACTTTTCGAACGAAAGTCCATAGACGGCGCCAAATGGTAATGCAAAACACTCCGACCGGCCTGAAATCGGCTCGTCTTCCTCTTCCTCGCCGGTAGAACGCCGCGTACCTGCAAAGAACTCTCACACCGGGGGGTTTTTCCAGTGAAGAGCCTCCGATGCTTAAGTCAGTGTATATTTTACTCAATTCTCTAAAGTATGTAATGGATAAATCGTAAGTAACAAGAAAGTGCTCACTCCTATATATATAGAAGTGAGATACCTGCCCTAGGAGCTGCCCGGATTTTGGTGAGTAGTCCTACCTGCGCTGCCTATCCGTACACAGACAGTGTGCGTGTGTCAGAGGTGTCAGAGGTGGTTATCGCCACTATTGCTCTGCACCAATGCACTCTCGTCACGTATCCCTCTGAGCAAAGGGAGATTATTCTCTGCACATTCCGTTAGGATCTTCAGACTAAGCCCACGCGCTTTCTTGCGTTCAAGCCATGCCCTTGATTATCCTTCACATGTCAAGTGCTCGATATGACTGAGTCCCCCTTCGCTAGGTTGATCATCGACCACTTCTGCTATCCTACTCGATCATTTCCCTCTTGGTCGATTATCGCTCGACCAATACAGTTTTCCCGACCACGGGCTCGCCCGACCAATGTGGTAAACTGGTCTATTCTTTAGGCATATAATATCCCATATCAAATATACTATGAAGATTTCCCAACAGCACCAATAAGAAGTAAAATACAAATCAGAGTTATGGCATTCAATCTCATATTGCAAGAAATCGAAGAATTTCTGGGAACACTAGCACAAGCAAAAATGGTTTCAAAGTCTACTGTTTGAGAGAATAAAATACTTCAGTTATCTAAAAAAGTTCTCCTCTTCCTCAAATCGCCCAAATCGTTGAAATCCTAGCTTTCGTCCAATTCTGTCGGTTTGTGCCTCCTTCTGCTACCGTCCAGGTTATCAGTGGACGGCTCTCCACTGCACAACCATGGTCTGGTCGCGGGGCTCTTCTTCTTCTATCGTTTACTGAGGGGTGCGGGTGGGTTTTTGACTGGTCGCTCGGATCTGTGTGAAGACCGTCGGCGTCCCGCAGTAGCAAGAAATGGTGGAGTACTGCGCCAGGACCGCCTGCGTTCTCGCTGGGTTGTGGCGACTCATCTCACCAAGCTCTGAGGTTAGCTCTGTTTTTGATCTCTTACTCTTGCCGGGGTTGTTTCGCGACCTCCGGTTGTAATAGCCCAGTTCTGTATTAATAAAAATGACAGTTTTTAGTTCCCAGTTGAACTATTTCTTTTTATTAATACTGCTCGTCTTGAGTTCCGAGCCCAGTTATCAGCTATTCAATCTCAGTTATTAATTCCGGTCCATTTATTTTAGTAATGGATTTTATTCAGTCGGAATTAGTTATTTCAGTTGACGAATAATTAAAACCGAGTTTGTTTCGATAAATCGTCCAAGTTTAGCCGTGTCCGGAACTGAGTTGTTCGGTCGCGAGTATCGCGCCTGGTTTGCGCCTAGCCAATTCTCGAGCCCTAGTTGTCTCGAGTCTTGTTCGAGCCCTAGCCATGCTCATAGCCTTACTTAGAATATTTCTAAGTATGAGATCATATTTGTCAAGCCTTGGATGTTATTCCCTCGGTCTAGTATACCGCACCTAGTTCGTGCGTGGCCCCAAGATCACTAGCGCCTAGGGTTCGCGAGTTCGGGCCAAAGTCGTGCCGAGTTCGCACCAAGTCATGACCAAGTATTGAGGGGATTTTCCTAGGTTTGGTGGCACCTAAGTGTGGCCATTTTTCAGCCCTAGCCAAGGGTTAGCCTCGGTTCAAGTGCATTCCAAGTCGGGCCATGAGTCGCGCCCTAGTACCCGCACCCTAGCCTCGCGCGAGTCAAGTATGGTGGCCCAAGTCATGGCCAAACACCTTTGGAATTTTTCTAAGTATTATGCATCAAGATAGGATCATGGGCCATGTCATTTATGCCTTAGAAAGTCATTTTTCTCGGTCCAAGATTTGTCCCGCGCCCAGTCCGCGTACACAGGCCCGTTCGCGCAGCCCAGCGCCCAGCCCAGGGCCGTGTGCAGCCCAGCTCGCGCCCAGCGCGCCCAGCCCAGCGCCAGCAGCGACAGCCCATCATTTGGAGCCCAATTCTTGAAATTCCGGCCCACTTCCTTCCATGACCCAATGCTGCGTGTATTAAGGACTTAATGAGGGTCATTTAGGGCTAAGATGTCCCTAAGAAAGTGTTAAGGAAGTCAGCCTATGATTAAGCCAAAGTGGAGCATGTGCTTGTGGGATATTTTATTCAAGTGTGTAAGGCATTGTCCCCCACTACCTCCTCCTCCACCTTGGGACCGACCAGACCTGCTCTCCATCATATTTTAATGCCTTGGTCAGTCAAGATGCCCCTGCAAACCCTCCAAGTTCGTGGAAACAGCCCCAAACCATGTCCCCATGCACATGTGATGTGTGTGTGTCTCCACTTTGAGCATTGTTTTCTCCGCCCATGCATTTCCCTTATAAGGCCACCTTCAGCTGAGTGTTAGAGCTCTTGGATACTCATAATTTTCGAGCATAACACTTTGCACATTGAGGGAAAACAAGAGAAAAACTGAGAGCAAGCCAAGGCAAGCCTAGCCGCGCGCGCGTGTGCCCCGAGGAAGAGGAGTGCTCGTGTCCAGCTTGTTCCAGCCTAGTTATCTCGAGGCTTATCATTATCCAAGCTTAGTTTAGATTTTTCTAAGTCTCTTGAAGCTATCCTCCTCAGCCATTCAATCCCCTAAGTCGAGGCTAGTCTCCTAGGCCATTTGCGAGCCCGAGCAAAGGCCATTAGCACCATTCGCGAGCTCGAGCAAGGTTAGCTCGTGACTTTCATTTTTCCTAGCTTATTCATGATAAAATAAGATTTATCATGTACAAAAATGATGCCATGCACGAGAAGAATATGGAGATTTGGATTTTTGAAGATTTAAGCCCTAATTTCGTAAGTTATGGTACATGCATGATATGGCCGAGATTAGTATCTTAAAAATCCTCAAAATCATGAGTATGACATGGTTAAAATAGTTTCATGCTTTGAGTTCATTTGTTCGGTCGAATTGATATGTGAAATCGAGCCATTTTCACCTCCGAACCTAAGTATATGTGCATGCATGTATTAGCCAATGTTCTAGCCTCATTAGCCATGATTTTTGATGTATATCATTCGGCCCTAGGTCATTTTTCATGTTGAGCAAGTTCATTTTTGTGCCCTAGGGTGGCCTCGTGCCTAATCGGCCCTATAAGCCCACCGCCAAATCCAACTGAGGTCTCTCAGTGAATTTTGATATTTTTGAGTATATTATGTTGGTTTGGTTCAGTAGTCCCCGGTAAAGTTGCCGGAAGTTGGGCAAAAGACCGGCTAGGGTCACCAGCCGCGCCAGCCGCGCGTGCCGTGCCCGTGCCGCGTCACAGGGGCCAGGCAGTGCCCCTGTCCGTGCCCGCGCCTAGCGCTCGCGAGGCACCGCAGTCCCCAGTGCACGTGACAGTACTGTTGACCAGGAAATTCACGGTTATGTTATATGCTTTTGATCATGATGTTACTATTATTATTGCTGTTTACTTTAGTATGAGTTCCTACGGAGTACAGTGGTACTCACACCCCATTTTATCAAAAAAAATTTCAGGTCATGAAGTCGGTCCGGAGCTGTGAAGTTGACGGGTGGATCGAAGTTAAATGTTTTTGTTGTATATTTTGCCACGCTACTTTCCGCTGATTTCACTGTTTGTCGAACTTTGACTTTTGATCCGATTTTATAGTCGGATTGTATATTATGTAAATCCATTTTTGTTGTAAATTTTTAAACGGTCATAACGGGTTTCTAAAAGAAAAAAATAGATGTTTTAGTAACGCTCCGAATCATTTTCTCGAACTATTTTAAAATATGACTTGTAAACGCACTCTGATAATTAAGTTAGAGCGGGGCGTTACAAGCAGCGCGCCAACACTTCCAGTGACTCTCGGTCGTGCCCAGCCGCACCTAGTGGCACCAGTCGTGTCAGGGCCCGTGCCAGCCGCACAGCCCGCGCCCAGTAGCGCCTAGTACCGTGCCCGGTCGCACCCAGCTCGTGCCCAGCGCCGTGCCATGGCCCCAGCAGGCCCGGCACGGGACCGAGCCCGGCCAGTCCGAGCAGCCCGTGACCAACCGGTCCAGTGTGAATCGGTGGTCCAACCCGGTCCGGTCCAGCCCGACCCGGTTCAGCCAGTTAGCGAACCGGCCGGTTTAGCCGGCGGTTCGAGCCCGTTTTGGTTCGTGTTTTTCGGTCCGAGTCTTGTTCCGAAATTTAAGTATTTTTCTGAGCCAAACCAGATCAGTTAAGCATATCAGTATAATTTCCGAGCTTAGAATTATTTCTGTGAACCCTTAGAGCGTTCCTTTATATCCGGATGAGTAATCTGATAGAGTAGAGCATCCCAGCATATTATTGAGCATATGACGAGCATAGTATTTAGTATATTTGTTTGCTTATATTTTTATGTAGCTTGAGGAGTCAGCTACCAGCACAGCCGCACTTATCCATTTTCAAAACCGATCAGGTGGGGACCCAATCTGGGTTATACATTGAGTTTAATAGTCGATATCACGTTCAGGTATGTATATGAGTTTTATCCACTTTGGGTTAAGGCCAAGTTTGCCTTCCCTAAGTTCTGGTGGTGGCCCAGTTTGCCCTAGTTATACCATCAGAGTGTGCACACGGTTACCGGCCAGAGTGTTCCGGGAGTTACCGACCAGAGATTTCCGGGAGTTACAGTTTACTTATATATACCAGTCTGTGATATCATTATTAACATTGCTGTTTACTTTAGAATGGGTTTTTATGGAGTACAAGTGGACCGTACTCACCCCCACTTTATATTTTCAGATGGCAGGGTCGGCGGGCAGGCGTGAGATGAGCTGTCGTGGTGGTGGTCGTGAGTTCCGCACGAAAGCTGTTCCCGGGACATTTGTTTAAATTGTTTTGTAAACTATTATAACCACGAATTTTAGACTTCCGCTATGCTTGCTTTTAATTTCGAACATGCATGACTTTATTATCAGACTTAAATAATTTTACCCGGTTCGCCAGTACGAACGGGTCCAGACTAACATGCATGATTCGTAAAAATATAAACCTGATTTCCTTAAGTCTAAACGAGACGTTAGACCTAGGTTAAAGAAATGGGTTTTTGAGTAGAAAAGTCCTTAGCAGCATCTCGAGATAGTTTGCAAATGATTTCAAAAAATTTATAAGCGTTTTCGAAAGAGTTAAAATTTGCGAAAAATTGGCCCTAGTTAGCGGGGTGTTGCAGTTGGTATCAGAGCACCATTTGTGCTTCTGAGTGTTTTAAAAAGACACGGAATTTTATAAAACTCGACCACACCACACTCACGCCGCGCCGACTACCAGGTAAGTGCATGCTGTAAAAGTTTTTCAAAGTTCATATAAGCAAACTGTACTATGTCTATGCTCAATAGGATTCAGATAATCCGAACTCTAGATGCTCAGATCAGTATAAGACTCCTAACAGTATCAGATATGTCCTCTATCAGATTCAGAACTCTAGAGTCGAACTCTAGTCGAACCCTAGATTATCGAGTTATTTTCAGCAACTCGTCAAGAAATTTGTGCCTATTCCAATATTCAGCGTTTCCTTTCAGTCTTATTCAATTTCATCTCCTGTTCTGACCAGTTACGCGGCTTATTCCCAGATGGCCCGTCGTTCGAACCATGCTCAGAGAGAGATGACCCAAGCTGAGGTAGTCGCCCAGTTTCGCGGCTACAACCCAGACAAGTTCTCGGGGCAGGGAGACCCTCGCCTAGTTGATGAGTGGATCCAGGGTCTCGAGGCCATTTTTGAGATCATCGAGTGCTCCGAGAGGCACAGCATTCTATGTGCTCAGGTCCAGATGACGGGAGACGCCAGGCTGTGGTGGAACTCCTACTGGGGCTTGCGCCCTGGTGAGAAGGAGAACCTCACATGGGCACAGTTCAAGGAGATGCTGCGGGAGAAGTATTACCCAGATACCTACAAGGCTGAGATGGAGCGCCAGTTCTTGGCGCTTAAGCAGGGCCACCGCTCGGTAGATGAGTACGAGCGGGAGTTTGTTCGTCTCGGGTCCTTTGTCCCGTACCTGGTGGACACCGAGAAGAAGAAGGCGAGAAGTTTCCGTGACGGGCTTCTGCCAGCTATCCGTCACCATGTTGCGGGACACGGCGTCCAGTCTTACGCCGATGTCGTCGCTAGGGCCCAGGAGACCGATGCCAGTCTCAGGATAGTCAGATCACCTTTTTCTTCATCTTCCGAAGGACAGTCAGATCACCTTTTTCAGCTCGAAGACGCGAACCCTACCTCGTGTTGTCTCGATGGTGAAGGCGAGGAAGATTCTGCGCAGAGGAGATTGTCAGGGTTATCTGGTGAGCCTTGTCGATGAAGGATCGAGAGCACAGACACCTCACAACGTTCCAGTTGTTCGTGAGTTCGTGGATGTGTTCCCGGACCAGCTACCAGGAGGACCACCCAGCCGGCAAGTGGAGTTCACCATCGACCTCGTCCCAGAAGCAGGACCGGTGTCTAAGGCACCTTACCGTATGGCTCCGAAGGAGTTGCAGGAGCTGAAGACGCAGATCGAGGAGTTGTTGAAACTCGGTTTTATCCGACCCAGCGTCTCACCTTGGGGAGCACCCGTCCTATTCGTCAAGAAGAAAGACGGATCCATGAGAATGTGCATCGATTACCGGGATCTCAACCGGTTAACGGTGAAGAATAAATATCCCCTCCCCAGGATAGACGACTTGTTTGACCAGCTGAGAGGAGCCCGCGTATTTTCCAAGATTGATTTACGCTCCGGCTATCATCAGCTGAAGATTAAGGAGTCCGATGTAGCCAAGACTGCTTTCCGGACGAGATATGGACACTACGAGTTCGTGGTTATGCCGTTTGGTCTGAGTAATGCGCCGGCGGTGTTCATGGACTTGATGAATCGGGTGTTCCATCCGTACTTAGACCAATTTGTTATCATCTTCATTGATGACATTTTGGTCTACTCCAGGAGTTTGGAGGAGCATGAGCAGCATCTGAGGGTTGTTCTCGGAACCCTTAGGCGAGAAAAGTTGTACGCCAAGTTCTCCAAGTGTGAATTTTGGCTGAAGCGAGTGGCATTTCTAGGCCACGTCATCACCGAGAGAGGCATTGAGGTTGATCCGGCGAAGATTGCCGCCGTTCGGAACTGGTCAGCACCCAGAAGTCCCACCGAGGTCTGCAGTTTTCTCGGTCTAGCAGGGTACTATCGCAGGTTTATCGAGGGATTTTCTAAGATTGCCCTTCCCTTGTCCAAGTTGACGAGGAAATCTGTGAAGTTTGAGTGGACGAGTCGTTGTGAGGAGAGCTTTCGGGAGCTCAAGAAGAGGCTAACGACGGCTCCAGTGCTGACTATTCCGGATCCTACTCGAGGTTTCACCATCTATAGTGATGCCTCGAAGCAGGGTCTTGGGTGTGTGCTGATGCAAGATGGCCAAGTCGTTGCGTACGCTTCACGCCAGTTGAAGCCCCATGAACAGAATTACCCTACGCACGACCTAAAATTGGCAGCGATTGTGCATGCACTCAAGATTTGGCGCCATTATCTGTATGGTGGTCGGTGTGAGATCTTTACCGATCACAAAAGTTTGCAGTATATCTTCACTCAGAAGGAGCTCAACATGCGCCAGCGGCGATGGTTGGAGCTTGTGAAAGATTATGACTGCACCATACAGTACCATCTGGGGAAGGCGAACGTGGTAGCAGACGCCCTAAGCCGTAAGGTGAGGGGTGAGTCAGTCTGTTCTATCACTGATCAGCGCTAGCTTATCCGAGAGTTTGCCCGGATGCAGATTGAGGTCGTCGAATCGCTTCCTAAGGAGATTTCGGGGAGTGTTAGCTCGATGCGAGTTCAGCCCATGTTGAGAGACAGAATCCGGCGAGAACAATCCTGCGATCAGTTCATTCGCACTTTAGAGGTGAAGGTTCACGCCGGAGGCATAGAGGGCTTTTACCGAGGCACAGATGGAGCCTTGGAGTTCAGAGGCCGCATTGTCGTGCCAAAAGTCGGGACGTTACGCAAGGAAATCCTGACTGAGGCCCACAGTGCGCCGTATCTAGCCCACCCTGGGAGTACCAAGATGTACCACGACCTGAAAAAGTCGTTCTGGTGGCGAGGAATGAAAAGAGATGTAGCAGACTTCGTGAAGAAGTGTTTGGTCTGTCAGCAGGTAAAAGCCGAACACAAGAGTCCCATAGGTCTGCTACAGCCACTTGAGATTCCCAGCTGGAAGTGGGAAGAGGTTACCATGGACTTCGTCACGGGACTACCCAAGTCGTCCGAGCATCATGACGCGATTTGGGTAGTGGTAGACAGGCTGACGAAAGTCGCACACTTCATGCCTGTGACGATGACCATGACGATGGATCAGTTCGCCGAGATATATACCCGTGGTGTTATTCAACTCCACGGAGTGCCCGCTACGATCATATCCGATCGAGTTCCCAGATTCACCAGCCGATTCTGGGAGAGTTTGCATGAGGCAATGGGCACCCAACTAAAGTTTAGTTCGGCTTACCATCCAGAGACGGACGGCCAGTCCGAGAAGACGATCCAGACGCTGGAACATATGCTCCGAGCCTTGATTCTGGACAGAGGTGCTAAGTGGGAGAAGTGGCTGCCCCTAGCTGAGTTCGCCTATAACAACAGTTATCAGGCGTCTATTCAGATGGCTCCCTATGAAGCACTGTATGGCCGCAAGTGTCGGTCGCCCCTTTACTGGGATGACGTCGGAGAGCGACGAGTACTCGGTCCGAAGTTGATCGAGGAGACAGTTGAGCAAGTAGCCTGGATCAGAGAGAGGCTGAAGACAGCTCAGAGTCGGCAAAAGTCCTCAGCCGATCAGCATAGACGAGAGATGCATTTTGAGCCCGGAGATCATGTTTTCCTGAAGGTTCGACCGATGAGAGGGGTCGTTTGCTTCGGGAAGAGAGGGAAGTTGCATCCTCGCTATATAGGCCCGTTCGAGATTCTCGAACGAGTGGGCGAAGTCGCCTATCGATTAGCTCTGCCTCCCGAGTTGGCTGGCGTGCACAACGTGTTTCACGTCTCGATGCTACGCCCATACGTGTGCGATCCCGAGCATGTGCTTCAGCACAGCGAGATTCAGCTCCAGCCAGATTTGACTTACGAGGAGCAGCCGGTAGCAGTTCTGGATCGAAAGGTCCTTTGGCTCAGGAACCGAGACGTTCCCCTCGTTCGTATCAGATGGAATCGCCACGGAGATTCAGATGCCACTTGGGAGCGCGAGGCAGACATCAGAGCTCGTTTCCCAGATTTTCAGTTTTGATATGTACCCAGTTGTATATATTTTCAGCTCTTGTATGTATTTCTCCAGTTTAGCATTTCCGAGGACGGAAATATTTTTAAGGGAGATAGATTGTAATAGCCCAGTTCTGTATTAATAAAAATGACAGTTTTTAGTTCCCAGTTGAACTATTTCTTTTTATTAATACTGCTCGTCTTGAGTTCCGAGCCCAGTTATCAGCTATTCAATCTCAGTTATTAATTCCGGTCCATTTATTTTAGTAATGGATTTTATTCAGTCGGAATTAGTTATTTCAGTTGACGAATAATCAAAACCGAGTTTGTTTCGATAAATCGTCCAAGTTTAGCCGTGTCCGGAACTGAGTTGTTCGGTCGCGAGTATCGCGCCTAGCCATATCTCGAGCCCTAGTTGTCTCGAGTCTTGTTCGAGCCCTATCCATGCTCATAGCCTTACTTAGAATATTTCTAAGTATGAGATCATATTTGTCAAGCCTTGGATGTTATTCCCTCGGTCTAGTATACCGCACCTAGTTCGTGCGTGGCCCCGAGATCACTCGCGCCTAGGGTTCGCGAGTTCGGGCCAAAGCCGTGCCGAGTTCGCACCAAGTCATGACCAAGTATTGAGGGGATTTTCCTAGGTTTGGTGGCACCTAAGTGTGGTCATTTTTCAGCCCTAGCCAAGGGTTAGCCTCGATTCAAGTGCATTCCAAGTCGGGCCATGAGTCGCGCCCTAGTACCCGCACCCTAGCCTCGCGCGAGTCAAGTATGGTGGCCCAAGTCATGGCCAAACACCTTTGGATTTTTTTTAAGTATTATGCATCAAGATAGGATCATGGGCCATGTCATTTATGCCTTAGAAAGTCATTTTTTCTCGGTCCAAGGTTTGTCCCGCGCCCAGTCCGCGTGCACAGGCCCGTTCGCGCAGCCCAGCGCCCAGCCCAGGGCCGTGTGCAGCCCAGCTCGCGCCCAGCGCGCCCAGCCCAGCGCCAGCAGCGACAGCCCATCATTTGGAGTCCAATTCTTGAAATTCCGGCCCACTTCCTTCCATGACCCAATGCTGCGTGTATTAAGGACTTAATGAGGGTCATTTAGGGCTAAGATGTCCCTAATAAAGTGTTAAGAAAGTCAGCCTATGATTAAGCCAAAGTGGAGCATGTGCTTGTGGAATATTTTATTCAAGTGTGTAAGGCATTGTCCCCCACTACCTCCTCCTCCACCTTGGGACCGACCAGACCTGCTCTCCATCATATTTTAATGCCTTGGTCAGTCAAGATGCCCCTGCAAATTCTCCAAGTTCGTGCAAACAGCCCCAAACCATGTCCCCATGCACATGTGATGTGTGTGTGTCTCCACTTTGAGCATTGTTTTCTCCGCCCATGCATTTCCCTTATAAGGCCACCTTCAGCTGAGTGTTAGAGCTCTTGGATACTCATAATTTTCGAGCATAACACTTAGCACATTGAGGGAAAACAAGAGAAAAACCGAGAGCAAGCCAAGGCAAGCCTAGCCGCGCGCGCGTGTGCCCCGGGGAAGAGGAGTGCTCGTGTCCAGCTTGTTCCAGCCTAGTTATCTCGAGGCTTATCATTATCCAAGCTTAGTTTGGATTTTTCTAAGTCTCTTGAAGCTATTCTCCTCAGCCATTCAAGCCCCTAAGTCGAGGCTAGTCTCCTAGGCCATTTGCGAGCCCGAGCAAAGGCCATTAGCACCATTCGCGAGCTCGAGCAAGGTTAGCTCGTGACTTTTATTTTTCCTAGCTTATTCATGATAAAATAAGATTTATCATGTACAAAAATGATGCCATGCACGAGAAGAATATGGAGATTTGGATTTTTGAAAATTTAAGCCCTAATTTCGTAAGTTATGGTACATGCATGATATGGCCGAGATTAGTATCTTAAAAATCCTCAAAAATCATGAGTATGACATGGATAAAACAGTTTCATGCTTTGAGTTCATTTGTTCGGTCGAATTGATATGTGAAATCGAGCCATTTTCACCTCCGAACCTAAGTATATGTGCATGCATGTATTAGCCAATGTTCTAGCCTCATTAGCCATGATTTTTGATGTATATCATTCGGCCCTAGGTCATTTTTCATGTTGAGCAAGTTCATTTTGTGCCCTAGGGTGGCCTCGTGCCTAATCGGCCCTATAAGTCCACCGCCAAATCTAACCGAGGTCTCTCAGTGAATTTTGATATTTTTGAGTATATTATGTCATATTATGTTGGTTTGGTTCAGTAGTCCCCGGTAAAGTTGCCGGAAGTTGGGCAAAAGACCGGCTAGGGTCACCAGCCGCGCCAGCCGCGCGTGCCGTGCCTGTGCCGCGTCACAGGGGCCAGGCAGTGCCCCTGTCCGTGCCCGCGCCTAGCGCTCGCGAGGCACCGCAGTCCCCAGTGCACGTGACAGCGCCCAGCCGCGCCTGTCCGTGCCAGCCCGCGAGGTCTCAGCGCCAGTCGCGCCAGAGCACCCCCGACAGCGCCCGGCAGCGCTGTCCCAGTGTCATGCACGCGTGATCCCGAGCCAGTCGCTCGTGCCACGCGGAGTCGACCTCGGGTCGTGCCAGCAGCACACCCGAGTGTCCAGTGCCGTGCCTTAGTGACCCCGAGTCAGGTTCAGAGGCCTCGGGATGTGCCCAGCAGCACGCCCGAGCAGTCAGTTGGCCCGGGACGTGCCCAACAGCACGCCCGCGTGCCCAGGGTCGCCTGGCAGCACCCTAACAGCCTTAGCCGCGCCTGAGCCGCGCGAGTAGTGTCTGGCCGCGTCAGTTCTCGCGCCAGCCGCACTTGGGTCGTGCCAGTCGCACGCCCAGTGCCCAGTCAGCCCGGGTACGCTCCAGTCCCGCGTCCCTCGTGTTCGGTCGTGCCCAGCAGCGCACCAACACTTCCAGTGACCCTCGGCTATGCCCAGTAGCACCCGAGTGGCACCAGTCGTGCCCGTGCTCGCGCCAGCAGCGCACCAGAGCACCCAGCCACCCTCGGCCGTGCCCAGCAGCACCTAGTGGCACCAATCGTGCCAGCCGCACAGCCTGCGCCCAGTAGCGCCTAGTACCGTGCCCGGTCGCACCCAGCTCGTGCCCAGCGCCGTGCCATGGCCCCAGCAGGCCCGGCACGGGACCGAGCCCGGCCAGTCCGAGCAGCCCGTGACCAACCGGTCCAGTGTGAATCGGTGGTCCAACCCGGTCCGGTCCAGCCCGACCCGGTTCAGCCAGTTAGCGAACCGGCTGGTTTAGCCGGCGGTTCGAGCCCGTTTTGGTTCGTGTTTTTCGGTCCGAGTCTTGTTCCGAAATTTATGTATTTTTCTGAGCCAAACCAGATCAGTTAAGCATATCAGTATAATTTCCGAGCTTAGAATTATTTCTGTGAACCCTTAGAGCGTTCCTTTATATCCGGATGAGTAATCTGATAGAGTAGAGCATCCCAGCATATTATTGAGCATATGACGAGCATAGTACTTAGTATATTTGTTTGCTTATATTTTTATGTAGCTTGAGGAGTCAGCTACCAGCACAGCCGCACTTACTCATTTTCAAAACCGATCAGGTGGGGACCCAGTCTGGGTTATACATTGAGTTTAATAGTCGATATCACGTTCAGGTATGTATATGAGTTTTATCCACTTTGGGTTAAGGCCAAGTTTGCCTTCCCTAAGTTCTGGTGGTGGCCCAGTTTGCCCTAGTTATACCATCAGAGTGTGCACACGGTTACCGGCCAGACTGTTCCGGGAGTTACCGGCCAGAGATTTCCGGGAGTTACAGTTTACTTATATATACCAGTCTGTGATATCATTATTAATATTGCTGCTTACTTTAGAATGGGTTTTTATGGAGTACAAGTGGACCGTACTCACCCCCACTTTATATTTTCAGATGGAAGGGTCGGCGGGCAGGCGTGAGATGAGCTGTCGTGGTGGTGGTCGTGAGTTCCGCACGAAAGCTGTTCCCGGGACATTTGTTTAAACTGTTTTGTAAACTATTATAACCACAAATTTTAGACTTCCGCTATGCTTGCTTTTAATTTCGAACATGCATGACTTTATTATCAGACTTAAATAATTTTACCCGGTTCGCCAGTACGAACGGGTCCAGACTAACATGCATGATTCGTAAAAATATAAACCTGATTTCCTTAAGTCTAAACGAGACGTTAGACCTAGGTTAAAGAAATGGGTTTTTGAGTAGAAAAGTCCTTAGCAGCATCCCGAGATAGTTTGCAAATGATTTCGAAAAATTTATAAGCGTTTTCGAAAGAGTTAAAATTTGCGAAAAATTGGCCCTAGTTAGCGGGGTGTTGCACCGGTCGCCGGCATCTCGACATCGTTGAGGTGATGGGCAGGGTTCTGTTTTTAAGGTTGGGCAGAGAGAGGGTCGCTCGTCCAGACTATGTAGGTCCGGTGGGTCTTTGACGCCGTTCGATCCTCTTCCTGCCTTGTTCTCTGTTTTAGAGTCTGAGGAAGGCCAGCCGTTAGTGGTGTTAGTTGACTTCGGGACGAAGTCGGACTGGGCTAGTGGTGTTAGCCGGTTGGAGAGCGACTGTGGCTTCTTATGGCCGGAGAGCGGGTTGATTTGTTTGGATTGATTCAGGACTCGGCTCCTCGTCTTTGCTAGGCAATGGAAAGTGGCGGGCGTGGATCCTGTGATTCGGTTCTCTCCTTGGAGTCTGCCTTTGTTTGCTGTTCATGTAGGATGTTTTTCCAAGGGAGGGCTTCGTTCTTTTAGTTTGTCGTTAGGTTTTTAGTTTTGTTTTTCAGTTTGCCCGTTTAGTCTTGTGTTTTTGGTTTAGTCCATTGACCTCTGTGTTGCCCGAGTAGTGAGTGAGTATTACCCTATTGGGGTCGTTTTCTCTCATTGTCCTCTTGGGAGCGTCTGTATTGTGTGTAGTTTTTGTGTGTTGCCGAGTTATCTCTAGCTTTTCTAGCATCGGGTTTTAGGCGATCTTCGGATCTGTCCTCTCAGTTTGTTCAGATGTTAGTTGTGTATTCAGCTTCTGGTTGTACCTTTGCACATTCGTGCGGTTTAGTTTATAATATCTCTATTGTTTCGAAAAAAAAAAAAGAGTAAAACAACCCGAAATCGCAAGAGCTAATCCAAAATCACCTACCCGACAAGCATAGGTTTGATAGCTGTCCATTCGGAGCTTTATTACTGATACCTATATTGCAGTAGGATAGTACCAGTGTTATATTAACCCTATAGTTATTTATTTTCATTTGGTATCGACTTATACGAACGAAAATGAATGCATACTATAATTATTTGTATACAAAATTGATATCTATATTGCAATTGAGTTTGTGTTTTGAGACTATGCTTTTCAATTTAAGAAAAGTAGATTATGTTTGGTATACTAGGAGATTTCACGATCTGTTTCAATGTTTATATATATATATATATATATATATATATATATTGGAAGAGAGAGAGAGAGAGGGAGAAAGAGAGAGGAGCTTTACAGCTTTGCTGACCGTGAGCAGGTTTATGTCTTTGTCGACCGTGAGCTGGTTTACGGTTTTGCCGACCATGATCAGATTCACTAATTTATCGACTGCAAGTATTTTGTAAGCAGGTATTACGGCAACCCTTCTTCATCACATGTCCAACGCTCGCCGCCTCGTCAACCTCTGCCTCCTGTCTCCTTGACTCCTCTAATCGCCGCACTGGTTCCAGCTCCATCCCAGTGCGCCAGCGACTCCGCAGCGCCCGTGCGCCATGTCCTGCTGCACCCGTGCGTCCTGTGCCAAGTGCCCATGTGCCGTTCCAAGAGCGCCCATGCGTCTGCATCTCAGCGCCTGTGCGCCCGTGTTCTGCAGAGCCGTGTGCGTCCCTGCAATGAGCCTGCGCCCAGTACCAGCAAGTAGCGATGGCGACCTAGGTCACCCAATGCAGCGCCACGCAGCCCGGTGACTCCACGACCGCGTTCTGCATGCTCCCGGCCAAAGCTCCCGACGTGCTTCTCGAATTCGACGAGAAGAATCCGACAGCCTAACGAATTTTGAGTTTAGACGATCTCCTACAGAGGAAATCTACAACGACTCAGAGTCTGCAATTTTAAGCCGTAAGTGTTCAACTCTGAACCTCTAGATCCGCTGCGCAATGTCGCTTATTTGAACGACCACAGAGGGGGGTTGGGCAAGTGTTTCAGGAAAAATTCACCATGATTAAGGCAGCGACAGGCTGTCTCCCAATGTTTTTGTGCGCGCCTGTTCGTCCCAGGCCCACCCGTTCCACATGTCAGATGTTCTGCCAACGCTTAGTTTATCTCAATAGTATATGAATATAATAAATAATATATTTTTATATATACTTTGAGTAAAGTATCAAGAAAGTCAAATAAAATACAATTTAAAATGGATAATATAAATTTTATGTAGTATATATTAATCTTTTAAGATAGTTGTCATATTAATTATATTAATAATACAACAATATAATAAAATACATTTACATTGTACTACATCTAATAATTATCACTAATTTGATACTTATTGTTCAGTATTTTTATTACAAAACATTTGATCACTATATAATATCACAACTAATACAGACAGAGTAATATCAATGTAAGTTTTTTAGCACTAATATGTAGGCAAAAGTAAAAAACTGTTTCAATGAATCAATACACTGATTTGTACAATTTATGGACATAACGACAATTTTACAAATTCAGTTTAAAATGAAAATTGATAAAAGTAACATAGTTTGATAAAAACAATATAAATATGCATTACTCAATTGAAAATATAGATAGGATTTTTTTTTTTTTTATTTGTATAGAACCACAACAAATAAATAACGGAATCCCTACACATGTAAAACTAGTCTGGTACCTGTGCGATGTACGGACTAATAATATTAAGGGAAGCATTTTGATTTGGATGATGGGATCATTGTTTAAAATATAAAACGCATTTATTGGAATATAAAAAAAATGTTACTTATATATTATTAAATAGCTCGTTGTCCACAACATTATTTGATTGAGTTTTGGTACATCATGTAACGCCCGCTTACTTATTATAAGAAAAGACAGGATTGTTCAGAAATAATTTAAACTTTTGGAAATCATTTTCCAAAAACTACTCTTTGGTCATTACTCAAAAGCTCTTTTCTCTCAACCAATCAAAACATAACTCATCTCCCTGAAGTTGCTCAGTAAATTGCCTCCCAACACTTCTTCCGCAAACGGGTGCCCCCGAGACACTACTGCCCTTTCACCCTGAACTCGAGCTTGTAACTCGCACATCTGAGCTACCAACCTTTCCAGAGTCAACCGGTCATGTTGCGTCGGTGCGACAGGCCGGGAGGTTATCGTTTTTGTGTCTTCTTCCTCGACCCTCTACTGCCGTTAGATCTGTTGTTGGGGCATGGAAGGCTGCTGAGGTGGAGGCTGTTGGGTTGATTAATTAATATCTCTTCTATCCCCTTCTTGAGCTCGGCCTATTGCCTCAACAATGATCTTATCTAGCTTGGCACTCGTCATATGAATGACCTGAATCCCTTTTGATGCTTGGGGAGGGTGATGCTCTGGGTGGTTCTGTCCTTCTACCATTACCACCTGCCTATTCTCTGGGTGACCTGTCTGCTCTCCGGCGCCACCAGATCCTAGAATGGTCTGCTTACTCATTCTCTCATAGGTCTAGATGCCGAGCTCACCTTCTTTGCCCTTCTGGTCGCCCGACACCTCTGGGTTTGTCACCCTCCTGGCTCGACGATTTCCCCTAGGTCCCTGATAGAGGTTTCAACACCATTTCTGGTGCTGGTAATGTCTCCTTTGGGGTGACAATAGCTGACTGCGACTATCCAGGTTGTAGCCCTGTCCCAAACACTCTCTTAGTCCATGCTTCATCGATATCTTTCGCCAGATTCTTTCTTGAGTTGTCTTCAGTCATATTTGAAAAAGAAAACTCCATTTAGTCTATGCAATCAGAGACTAGGGTTCCCCACAAACAGCGCCAATTTGTTGCGCAACTTACCTTTTACTTTGGTTTGAGCCGCAATTCACTAACTTGAAACGCTTTGGTGCTCCAATCGCTTGCAATACGCCGAGAGGGGTCCCAGCGGAAAACACTCTAACACTAAAGTTAGTTCAACGCTTAGTAATTATATGGTGAGAAAAAATATTTGCGCGTGTATGTGTGTTGTGTGAAAATAAAACATGTGCCCCTTTTATAGTTGAGGTTACGTATTTGCAACACCCCGCTACTTAGGGCCAATTTTTCGCAAATTTAAACTCTTTCGAAAACTGCTTATAAATTTTTCGAAATCATTTGCAAACTATCTCGGGATGCTGCTAAGGACTTTTCTGCTTAAAACTCATTTCTTTAACCTAGGTCTAACGTCTGGTTTAGACTTAAAGAAATCAGGTTCATATTTTTAACGAATCATGCATATTAGTTTGGACCCGTTCGTACTGACGAACCGGGTAAAATTATTTAAGTCTAGAATAAAGTCATGCATGTTCGTAAGTAAACACAACATAGCGGAAGTCTAAAAGTGCGTGGAATTATTTAGTTATACAAAACGATAACAAATGTCCCGGGAACAACTTTCGTGCGGAACTCACGACCACCACCACCACAGCTCGACTCACGCCTGCCCGCCGACCCTGCCATCTAAAAATATAAAGTGGGGGTGAGTACGGTCCACTTGTACTCCATAAAAACCCATTCTAAAGTAAACAACAATATTAATAATGATATCACAGACTGGTATATATAAGTAAACTGAAACTCCCGGAACTCTCTGGCCGGTAACTCCCGGAACTCTCTGGCCGATAACCGTGTGCACACTCTGATGGTATAACTAGGGCAAACTGGGCCACCACCAGAACTGAGGGAAGGCAAACTTGGCCTTAACCCAAAGTGGATAAATCTCATATACATACCTGAACGTGATATCGACTATTAAACTCAATTTATAACCTAGATTGGGTCCCCACCTGATCGGTTTTGAAAATGAGTAAGTGCGGCTGTGCTGGTAGCTGACTCCTCAAGCTTCATAAAAATATAAGAAGACAAATATACTAAGTACCATGCTCGTCATATGCTCAAATATATGATAGGATGCTCTACTCTATTAGGTTACTCATCCGGATATAAAGGAACGCTCTACGGGTTCACTGAAATAATTCTAAGTTCGGAAATAATACTGATATGCTTAACTGATTTGGTTTGGCTCGGAAAAATACTTATATTTCGGAATAAAACTCAGACCGAAAATCACGAACCAAAACGGACTCGAACCGCCGGCTAAACCGGCCGGTTCGCTAATTGGCTGAACCGGGTCGGGCTGGACCGAATCGGCTGGATCACCGGTTCACCCTGGACCGGATGGTCACGGGCTGCTCGGATTGGCCGAACTCGGTCCCGTGTCGGGCCTGCTGGGGCCATGGCACGGCGCTGGGCACGAGCTGGGTGCGACCGGGCCTCGGTACTAGGCGCTGCTGGCGCGGGCTGTGCGACTGGCACGGGCCCTGGCACGACTGGTGCCACTAGGTGCGGCTGGGCACGACCGAGAGTCACTGGGAGTGTTGGCGCGCTGCTGGGCACGACCGAACACGAGGGACGCGAGACTGGCGTGTACTCGGGCTGACTGGGCACTGGGCGTGCGACTGGCACGACTCGAGTGCGACTGGCGCGAGAACTGACACGGCCAGACACTACTCGCGCGGCTTGGGCGCGGCTAAGGCTGTCAGGGTGCTGCCGGGCAACCCTGGGCACGCGGGCGTGCTGTTGGGCATGTCCCGGGCCAACTGACTGCTCGGGTGTGCTGCTGGGCACGTCCCGAGGCCTCTGAACCTGACTCGGGGTCACTAAGGCACGGCACTGAACACTCAGATGCACTGCTGGCACGACCCGAGGTCGACTCCGCGTGGCACGAGCGACTGGCTCGGGATCGCGCATACATGACACTGGGCAGCGCGGGCGCTGTCGGAGGTGCTCGGGCGCGACTGGCGCTGAGACCTCGTGGGCTGGCACGGACAGGCGCTGTTGGGCGCTGTCTCGTGCGCTGGGACTGCGTGATGAGGATGTGGTCATCGACCCATCCGAGCCCGAGGACGAGACTCGCATAAGCCGAGAAAGGAAGCGCGCAAGAGCCCGGGATGAGTACCGAGACCATGCTAAGAGGACCCGGAGAGGCTACGCGACGGGTGATGCGCGTACGGCTGAGTATTGGGCCGACGATGAGAGTGAGAAGATCAAGCCCGGGAAGGTGGGCGAATGGTGTAAGGCTTGCGCGAGAGAACGGCGCAAGCGACGTATGACGGCTAAGGCAAATGGTGCACGAGGGGAGGATGTAGGGTGGCTAGCGTGCACATGGGACGATGGTAAAGAGCTAAGCGCGCAAGCGGGAACAAGCGCGAAATGGCATAAGGATGAGTAGGGCTTGATGCGCGGAACGATAGAGAAGGGGGTCGATGAGGTCGACAGGGTCGACAGGGTCGATGAGGTCGACGTGGTCGACAGGGTCGACGAGGTGATCGAGCCTGCGCGTAGCGCGAGGAGGCTCACGCGAGGCGAGGGCGGTAACACGCGAGGCACGTTGGAGTTGGATGGCGCGAGTCCTCAAAGGAATAGGCGAAGCGCACCGACTGAAGGGAATCCGCGCGACTTGAGGCACAAGGCAATAGACGCGTATGACGCGTGGGACGCAGGAGAAGGCCAAGACCTCGGAGGACAAGGATTAGCCGCGACGGCTAGGGTTCGGGTGAAGTGCCGCGCAAGCAAGAACCCGAGATCCTTCTAGAAGACCTAGGGCCGATTTTCCCTAGTGACTTAGGAATAGTAGTTTGGTTAGGATATGGAATAAAAGGCATGTGCCTAAGTAGTTTAGGTAAGTCTATATTTACTTTCCTTAGGACTTTATTTGTTTACTTGCATTAGGAGTTCTTCTTAGACTAGGATTAGATCTAATTGGTATCTATAAATACCAATCATATGTCATTCGAAAAGGGGGAACAATGATTAAGAAGTAATGGAAAATCGTACGTGAGAACAAATCCGTGTGTTTAGAATTCGTGAGAGTTTTATCATACAAATTGAGTTGGTAAGGCTAAGACCCGAACCATCTCAAAATCGTGAGAAGATAAGGCTAATAACTGAGTCATCCACACCTATCGTCGAAGGACAAGCCGTGGCAAAGCTTAGTTCAAGACAATTGAGTTGGGAAAACACACGATACTTCATCATTGGTGCTTTCATTGAGAGGTGTTGATCGTGTGTTTTGTTTAACTTTTTCTATCTTCTTCTTTTTCGAATTTTCCCTTTTTCTTTTCGTGAGGGTCGAGTGTTATCAAAAAAAAAATATATATATTTTACATAGTGTGTGTGAGTTTTGTTCGAATTTTCTATCTTTTTGTTTTTGTGAGTTTGGGTCGAGTGTTATCAAAAAATAAAAAAAAGAAAAAAGAGATAAAGCCATGACAAACCGAGAAAGATTCGAGATGTTAGAGGAGAGCATGAGATCCCTTGGTGATGGACAACATGCGGCCAACGAGAATTTTGCGAAGTTGGAGCTCATGGTGCACGATCTTGCGGCACAACTTGCTCGAGCTACACGACGACCGCGAGGAAGTCTTAGGTCGTGTTCGACCACAACACGATCGAGCAGCTCCGAGTCCGACCACGAGGACCATGATCGACGATCGAGGAGGACACGAGCGTCTGGTCGACGCGAGGAGAGAAAGGTCGAGAAGCCGAGGCTAACCATGCCGACGTTCACGGGGACCGACCCGGATTCGTGGTTGAGTCGAGCTACTCAATATTTCGAGATCAATGACGTGCCCAAATCTGATCGAGTCAAAATCGCCGCCTACTATCTCGATGGTGAGGCGAATGCTTGGCTGAGGATAGCCCTTGGTTAGGGCTGAACTCGTGGTTTGTCTAGGGAACCAAAACACTTAGAAAAATTATGCCACATTACTAACCATGACTTGGGCACTCGCGGCTTGGCGAGGCACGCGACACTTGGGCGCGAGGACTCGGACCCGTGCACGAGCTCGGTGCGGGGTTACTTAGGCCGAGGGAATGATATCGAAAGCTCGATAAAAATGATCTCATACTTAGAAAATATTCTAAATAAGGTTATGAGCATGGCTAGGGCTCGAACAAGACTCGAGACAACTAGGGCTCGAGAATTAGCTGGGCGCGAACTAGGCGCGATACTCATGACCGAACGACTCGGTTTCGAGTATTCGTCAACTGGAAATAATTAATTCCGACTGAATAAAATCCATTGATAAGAAAAATGGACCGGAATTAATAACTGGGATTGAATAGCTGATAACTGGGCTCGGAACTCAAGGCGAGCAGTATTAATAAAAAGCAATAGTTCAACTGGGAACTAAAAAACTGTCATTTTTATTAATACAGAATTGGGCTATTACAATCTATCTCCCTTAAAAATATTTTCGTCCCCGGAAATACTAAAATTGGAGAAATACATACTAGAACTGAGAAAATATATACAACTGGATACGATCAGAACTCTAAATCTGGGAAACGAGCTCTGATGTCTGCCTCGCGCTCCCAAGTGGCATCTGAATCTCCGTGGCGATTCCATCTGATATGAACGAGGGGAACATCTCGGTTCCTGAGCCGAAGGACCTTTCGATCCAGAACTGCTACCGGCTGCTCCTCGTAAGTCAAATCTGACTGAAGCTGAATCTCGCTGTGCTGAAGCACATGCTCGGGATCGCACATGTATGGGCGTAGCATCGAAACGTGAAACACGTTGTGCACGCCAGCCAACTCGGGAGGCAGAGCTAATCGATAGGCGACTTCGCCCACTCGCTCGAGAATCTCGAACGGGCCTATATAGCCGGGATGCAACTTCCCTCTCTTCCCGAAGCGAACGACACCTCTCATCGGTCGAACCTTCAGGAATACATGATCTCCGGGCTCAAAGTGCATCTCGCGTCTATGCTGGTCGGCTGAGGACTTTTGCCGACTCTGAGCTGTCTTGAGCCTCTCTCTGATCCAGGCTACCTGCTCAACTGTCTCCTCGATCAACTTCAGACTGAGTACTCGTCGTTCTCCGACGTCATCCCAATAAAGGGGCGACCGACACTTGTGGCCATAAAGTGCTTCGTAGGGAGCCATCTGAATAGACGCCTGATAACTGTTGTTATAGGCGAACTCAACTAGTGGCAGCCACTTCTCCCACTTAGCACCTCTGTCTAGAATCAAGGCTCGGAGTATATCCTCGAGCGTCTGGATCGTCTTCTCGGACTGGCCGTCCGTCTCTAGATGGTAAGCTGAACTGAACTTTAACTGGGTGCCCATTGCCTCATGCAAACTCTCCCAGAATCGCCTGGTGAATCTGGGATCTCGATCGGATATGATCGTAGCGGGCACTCCGTGGAGTCGGATAACACCACGGATATAAATCTCGACTAACTGATCCATCGACATGGTCATCGTCACAGGCATGAAATGTGCGACTTTCGTCAGCCTGTCTACCACTACCCAAATCGCGTCATGATGCTCAGACGACTTAGGTAGTCCCGTGACGAAGTCCATGGTAACCTCTTCTCAAGTGGCTGTAGCAGACCTATGGGACTTTTGTGCTCGGCCTTAACTTGCTGACAGACCAAACACTTCTTCACGAAGTCTGCTACATCTCTCTTCATTCCTCGCCACCAGAACGACCTTTTCAGGTCGTGGTACATCTTGGTACTCCCAGGGTGAGCTAGACACGGCGCATTGTGGGCCTTGGTCAGGATTTCCTTGCGTAACGTCCCGACTTTTGGCACGACAATGCGGCCTCTGAACTCCAAGGCTCCGTCTGTGCCTCGGTAAAAGCCCTCTATGCCTCCGGCATGAACCTTCGCATCTAAAGTGCGAATGAACTGATCACAAGATTGCTCCCGCCGGATTCTGTCTCTCAGCATGGGCTGAACTCGCATCGAGCTAACACTCCCCGATATCTCCTTAGGAAGCGAGTCGACGACCTCAATCTGCATCCGGGCAAACTCTCGGATAAGCTGGCGCTGATCGGTGATAGAACAGACTGACTCACCCCTCACCTTACGGCTTAGGGCGTCTGCTACCACGTTCGCCTTCCCCGGATGGTACTGTATGGTGCAGTCATAATCTTTCACAAGCTCCAAACATCACCTCTGGCGCATGTTGAGCTCCTTCTGTGTGAAGATATACTACAAACTTTTGTGATCGGTAAAGATCTCACACCGACCACCATACAGATAATGGCGCCAAATCTTGAGTGCATGCACAATCGCTGCCAATTCTAGGTCATGCGTAGGGCAATTCTGCTCATGTGGCTTCAACTGACGTGAAGGTTACGCAACGACTTGGCCATCTTGCATCAGCACACACCCAAGACCCTGCTTCGAGGCATCACTATATATGGTGAAACCTCGAGTAGGATCCAGAATAGTCAGCATTGGAGTCGTCGTAAGCCTCTTCTTGAGCTCCTGAAAGCTCTCTTCACAACGATTCGTCCACTCAAACTTCACAGATTTTCTCGTCAACTTGGACAAGGGAATGGCAATCTTAGAAAATCCCTCGATAAATCTGCGATAGTACCCTGCTAGACCGAGAAAACTGCGGACCTCGGTGGGACTTCTCGGCGCTGACCAGTTCCGAACTGCGGCAATCTTCGCCGGATCAACCTCAATGCCTCTCTCGGTGATGATGTGGCCTAGAAATGCCACTCGCTTAAGCCAAAATTCACACTTGGAGAACTTGGCGTAAAGCTTTTCTCGCCTAAGGGTCCCGAGAACAACCCTCAGGTGCTGCTCATGATCCTCCAAACTCCTGGAGTGGACCAAAATGTCATCAATAATGACGATAACAAATCGGTCTAAATACTGATGGAACACCCGATTCATTAAGTCCATGAACATCGCTGGCGCATTGCTCAGACCAAACGGTATAACCACGAACTCATAGTGTCCATATCTTGTCCGGAAAGCAGTCTTGGCTACATCGGACTCCTTAATCTTCAGCTGATGATAGCCGGAGCGTAAATCGATCTTGGAAAATACGCGGGCTCCTCTCAGCTGGTCAAACAAGTCGTCTATCCTGGGGAGCGGATACTTATTCTTCACCGTTAACCGGTTGAGATCCCGGTAATCGATGCACATTCTCATGGATCCGTCTTTCTTCTTAACGAATAGGACGGGTGCTCCTCAAGGTGAGACGCCGGGTCGGATAAAATCGAGTTTCAACAACTCTTCGATCTGCGTCTTCAGCTCTTGCAACTCCTTCGGAGCCATACAGTATGGTGCCTTAGACACCGGTCCTGCTCCTGGGACAAGGTCGATGGTTAACTCCACCTGCCTGCTGGGTGGTCCTCCTGGTAGCTGATCCGGGAACACATCCATGAACTCACGAACAACCGGAACATCGTGAGGTGTCTGTGCTCTCGATCCTTCATCGATAAGGCTCACCAGGTAACCCTGACAATCTTCTCTGCGCAGAATTTTCTTCGCCTTCGCCATCGATACAACACGAGGTAGGGTTCGCGTCTTCGAGCCGAAAAACGTGATCTGACTGTCCTTCGGAAGATGAAGAATAACCTCCCAATCGTGGCAGCGAATATCCGCTCGATAACGCGTCAACCAATCCATACCGAGAATGAGGTCGAAATCCCTCTTCTCGATAACAAAAGCTTCGGCCTTCAGGACTCGGCCGCCAATACTAAGGTTAAGGTCTTCTGCCTTGGAGCTCGTCACTATCTTTCTTCCCGAGGCTAGACTCACCTCGAGAGGGTCAACAGTGTTGATGGGCTGAACTCCAATGGCCTCCACACATCGAGTTGACACAAAAGAGTGCGTCGCACCAGTGTCGAACAGAGCAAATATAGATACATCATTCAAAGCAATCATGCCAGACATAGTACCTGGGTTCTGCACTGTCTCAGCCTACTCAACTGCATACACCTGAGCCTACTGTCCTCGCCTCTGCTGCTGAGGTGGCCTCTGCTGCTGCTGCTGCGGCTGTCGGGGCTACTGCTGAGGCTGCTGCTGCTGCTGCCTATCCGGACAATTCCGGATGGTATGTTCGGGCCTCCGACAGTGAAAACAGACGTTCTGCCCAGCAAGACACTCTCCGCGGTGTGGGCGTCCGTATGTGCCACATGGTGGGACCTGTGGATGTCTCTGCATGTTCCTCCGGTCATTCTGCTGACCCTTCCACTTTCTCTTATTCTTAGGCTTCGCCTGCTGGACAGGCGCTGGCTGAGCTTGGGGTAGTGCTGGATACTGAGCTGGGGGCAACACTGGGGGCTGAACTGAGTCCATTCTGAGACTGACGTCTGTCTCCTGGGCCTTAGCGACAACATCGGTGTAAGACTGGACGCCGTGTCCCGCAACATGGTGACGGATAGCTGGCAGAAGCCCGTCACGAAAACGTCTCGCCTTCTTCGTCTCAGTGTCCACCAGATAAGGGACAAAGGACCCGAGACGAACAAACTCCCGCTCGTACTCATCTACCGAGCGGTGGCCCTACTTAAGCGCCAAGAACTGGCGCTCCATCTCAGCCTTGTAAGTATCCGGATAGTACTTCTCCCGAAGCATCTCCTTGAACTGTGCCCATATGAGGTTCTCCTTCTCACCAGGGCGCAAGCCCCAGTAGGAGTTCCACCACAGCCTGGCGTCTCCTGTCATCTGGACCTGGGCACACAGAATGCTGTGCCTCTCGGAGCACTGGATGATCTCGAAAATGGCCTCGAGACCCTGAATCCACTCATCAACTAGGCGAGGGTCTCCCTGCCCCGAGAACTTGTCTGGGTTGTAGCCGCGAAACTGGGCGACTACCTCAGCCTAGGTCATCTCTCTCTGAGCTTGGTTCTGACGACGGGCCATCTGAGAATAAGCCGCGAAATTGGGTCAGAACAGGAGGATGAAATTGAATAAGGCTGAAAGGAAACGCTGAATACTAGAATAGGCACAAATTTCTTGACGAGTTGCTGAAAATAACTCGATAATCTAGAGTTCGACTAGAGTTCGAATCTAGAGTTTTGAATTTTGATAGAGGACATATCTGATACTACTAGGAGTCTTATACTGACCTGAGCATCTAGAGTTCGGATTATCTGAATCCTATTGAGCATAGACATAGTACAGTTTGCTTATATAAACTTTGAAAAACTTTTACAGCATGCACTTACCTGGTAGTCGGCGCGGCATGAGTGTGGTGTGGTCGAGTTTTGCAAAAATTCCCTGTCTTTTAAAACATTCAGAAGCACAAACGGTGCTCTGATACCAACTGCAACACCCCGCTACTTAGGGCCAATTTTTCACAAATTTAAACTCTTTTGAAAACTGCTTATAAATTTTTCAAAATCATTTGCAAACTATCTCGGGATGCTGCTAAGGACTTTTCTGCTTAAAACCCGTTTCTTTAACCTAGGTCTAACGTCTGGTTTAGACTTAAAGAAATCAGGTTCATATTTTTAACGAATCATGCATATTAGTTTGGACCCGTTCGTACTGGCGAACTGGGTAAAATTATTTAAGTCTGGAATAAAGTCAATCATGTTCGTAAGTAAACACAACATCGCGGAAGTCTAAAAGTGCGTGGAATTATTTAGTTATACAAAACGATAACAAATGTCCTGGGAACAGCTTTCATGCGGAACTCACGACCACCACCACCACAGCTCGACTCACGCCTGCCCGCCGACCCTGCCATCTGAAAATATAATGTGGGGGTGAGTACGGTCCACTTGTACTCCATAAAAACCCATTCTAAAGTAAGCAGCAATATTAATAATGATATCACAGACTGGTATATATAAGTAAACTGAAACTCCCGGAACTCTCTGGCCGGTAACCGTGTGCACACTCTGATGGTATAACAAGGGCAAACTGGGCCACCACCAAAACTGAGGGAAGGCAAACTTGGCCTTAACCGAAAGTGGATAAAACTCATATACATACCTGAACGTGATATCGACTATTAAACTCAATGTATAACCCAGACTGGGTCCCCACCTGATTGGTTTTGAAAATGAGTAAGTGCGGCTGTGCTGGTAGCTGACTCCTCAAGCTTCATAAAAATATAAGCAAACAAATATACTAAGTATCATGCTTGTCATATGCTCAAATATATGCTAGGATGCTCTACTCTATCAGGTTACTCATCCGGATATAAAGAAACGCTCTACGGGTTCACTGAAATAATTCTAAGTCCGGAAATAATACTGATATGCTTAACTGATTTGGTTTGGCTCGGAAAAATACTTAAATTTCGGAATAAAACTTGGACCGAAAATCACGAACCAAAACGGACTCGAACTGCCGGCTAAATTGGCCGGTTCGCTAACTGGCTGAACCGGGTCAGGCTGGACCGGACCGGGTTGGACCACCTGTTCACACTGGACCGGATGGTCACGGGCTGCTCGGGCTGGTCGGGCTCGGTCCTGTGCCGGGCCTACTGGGGCAATGGTACGGCACTGGGCACGAGCTGGGTGCGACCGGGCTTCGGTACTAGGCGCTGCTGGGCGCGGGCTGTGCGGCTGGCACGGGCCCTGGCACGACTGGTGCCACTAGTTGCTGCTGGGCACGACCGAGGGTCACTGGAAGTGTTGGCGCGCTGCTGGGCACGATCGAACACGAGGGACGCGAGACTGTCGCGTACCCGGGCTGACTGGGCACTGGGCGTGCGACTGGCACAACCCGAGTGCGACTGGCGCGAGAACTGACACAACCAGACACTACTCGCGCGGCTCGGGCGCGGCTAAGGCTGTCAGGGTGCTGTCGGGCAACCCTGGGCACGCGGGAGTGCTGTTGAGCATGTCCCGGGCCAACTGACTGCTCGGGTGTGCTGCTGGGCACGTCCCGAGGCCTCTGAACCTGACTCGGGGTCACTAAGGCACGAAACTAAACTCTCGGGTGCGCTGCTGGCACGACCCGAGGTCGACTCCGCGTGGCACGAGCGACTGGCTCGGGATCGCGCGTACATGACACTGGGACAGCGCTGCCGGGCGCTGTCGGAGGTGCTCGGGCACGATTGGCGATGACACCTCAGGGGCTGGCACGGACAGGCGCTGTTGGGCGCTGTCTGGTGCGCTGGGACTGCGTGATGAAGATGTGGTCATTGACCCCGGCGATCCTGAGAACGAGAACCACGATGGCCACGAGAGATGGCGAGAGGTTAGGCGAGAAAGGGCTCGGGCACGGGCTAGGAGGGTGTGCGCACGCACTAAGGCGCGTATACCGGCGGGACGCAACAATCGAGCCGCGAGGCGTGCGAGTCTAGACCGGGTGAAGAAGAGGTGCGCGACGAGAAGTGCGCGTGAACACGATGCTTGAGCCGACGACGAGAGTGAGGTGATCGTTCCCGGGAAGGTGGGTGATTGGTGCAAGGCGTGCGCATGAGAGCGACGCGCATGACGAATGCGAGCTAAGGCCAATGGCGCACGAGGGGAGGATGTAGGGTGGACAGCGTGCACTTGGGACGGCTGCGATGGCACGGACACGCATGTGGACTGGGGTATCGCGAAGGGCCCGAGGAGCGGGTGCGAGCGGGGCACGGTGATGGAAGCCACGCGCGAGGCGCTGGTCGAGTGGGACGACGAGGTGGTCGTGCGCGACACACGCGCACGTGGTTGGGACGCGACCGGTGCGATGAGCGAGCGAGGAAGTGAGGCCGAGCGAGGGGACGTGCGAGGCACTCACGCGAGGGGCGAGCAGGCGCGGGCTGATGGGCGAAAGCGCGAAGCGCGCGATGAGGGCAACGCGTGGAAGGCGCGCGCGCGCGTTACCGCGCGCAAGGAGGAGTAGGCTTAGCGAGGCGGCGCGCGACATGAACGGCTAGGTTTTGGGGTGCGCGACGACTTGGTGGGCAAGCAAAGGATTTGGCACGTGATTTACTTAGCATAGTTAGGAGTCTTAGTTTGGTTAGGAGTCCAAATAAAAGGCATGTGCCTATTAGTTTCCTATTAGTCTTTTAATTGTTAGGAAAGTCTTTATTCCCAAGATGTTTAGTTGCATTAGGATTTATTTACTTGCATGACTTAGGAGTTCTATTTAGACTAGGATTAGATCTATTTGGTATCTATAAATACCCACCTATGTACCATTCGAAATAATGGTTGATGAGTGAATAGAAAAGTCGAACATTGTGTTCAAAGTTCTCGTGTGTTTTCTCTTGTGAGTTTACATGAGTTCGTGATTGAAATAGGACCAACATCCACGTTTCGTCACAGTGATTGAAATAGGACCAACATCCGAGTTTCGTCACACCTATCGCGAAGTACGAAGGCGTTGGCGCGCGTATTAGCAACCTATCGCAAAGGAACCAAGGCGTCGACGCGGGTTTTGAGCGAATCGAGCTAGACGTAACACACGATCCTTCATCATTGGTGCTTTCATTGAGAGTGATTGATCGTGTGTTGGGTTGAACTTTTTCTTCCCCATTCTATTTTCTTTCTTTTGGAATTTTTCTTTTTTTGAGAGTATTAAAAAAAAAAAAGAGAGTCAAGGATGATGACACATAAAGAGAGGATCGAAGCCTTGGAGAAGAGTTTGAAGTCCATCGGCAATGGCCAACACCTTGTCAATGAGAATTTCGCTAAACTCGAGCTCATGGTGCATGACCTTGCCGGGCAACTCACGCGCATGACATGCCGACCGCGAAGGAGCCACACCTCGCGATCGACCGCGGTATCGAGCAGCCCCGGGACCGACCACGAAGACGATGACGGACGATCACGAAGGACCCGTGCATCACGCGCAACGCACCACCATGACGACCGAAGCTATGCACGACCAAAGCTCACGATGCCTACGTTCACGGGGACCGACCCGGACGCGTGGTTAAATCGAGCCATGTAATTTTTCGAGATCAATGATGTGCACAAGTCCGAAGAGTCAAGATCGCCGCTTATCATCTCGATGGTGAAGCGAACACATGGTGGCAATGGGTGTCACATGTGTACAAGACCAAAGGCGAGCACATTCGATGGAGAGATTTCGAAAAAGAGTTGGTCACATGATTTGGCACGAGTGACTACTATGACTATGACGAGGCGCTCTCCCGAATTCGTCAGAATGGTAGCCTCCGAGACTACCAAAAGGAGTTCGAACGCATTGCAAGTCGGGTGTGAGATTGGCCCGAGAGCGCATTAGTAGGCGCATTTATTGGAGGACTGAAAGCCAAGCTAGCGGCTGATGTGAGGTTGGATAGACCAAGGTCCACACGAGCGGCCATGGAGTCCGCGCGACTGCACGAGGACCACATTGCCGCTGTGCGCAAGGCCAACAAAGGCGAAGGACGTACGGACGCATGGCGCACGGGCGCTGCGACCGACGAGACGCACCCACAGGTCGAGTCCAAACCAACCGAAGATGGCGCGCGAACCACGAGCCATATGCGACGGCTTACGACCGAGGAGATCCAATGAAGGCGTGAGAGAGGCTTATGCTTCACTTGCAATGAGAAGTTCATGCCGGGCCATGGATGTGCTGGAAAGCAAGTATTCTTGCTTGAGTTTGATGAGGATGAACCGGAACATGAAGGGTACGAGCACAAGGAGACCTTGCTACATGTGATCAAAAGCAAGAAAAGAGATGCTGAGAAAGGTCCGAGGATGATCCGATTCACGGCGACCGTACAAGGCGAACAGCTCGAAGTACTAGTTGACAGCGGGTTGACATTAAATTTTATAGACAAAGAGCTGTCCGAAGGATTAAAGACACCGGTGACGAACATAAAGCAATTCGGGGTGAAGGTTGCAAACGGAGAAGAACTCAGAAGTTCCGAGCTATACAAAGGTGTTCCCATATTTGCACAAGGCTATGACTTAAAGGTTGATCTTTATGCCTTACCTTTGACGGGACCTGACATAGTACTTGGAGTTCAATGGCTCGAGACGTTGGGATCTGTCACGACCAACTACAAGAAGGGCACTATGACATTTGGACGATCCCACAAGCGAGTTAAGTTGCAAACTGAGGATCCAGGAGAAGAGCTCGATGAAGTTGACGAGATCAATTTCATTATCCTTGAGGACAAGAAAATTCTCGAAGAGGGCGGGAATGATGAAGATGTGGTCATCGACCCCGGCGATCCCGAGGACGAGAACCACGAAGGCCTCGAGAGATGGCGAGAGGTTAGGCGAGAAAGGGCTCGGGCACGGGCTAGGAGGGTGTGCGCACGCACTAAGGCGCGTATACCGGAGGGACGCGGCAATCGAGCCGCGAGGCGTGCGAGTCTAGACCGGGTGAAGAAGAGGTGCGCGAGGAGAAGTGTGCGTGAACACGAGGCTGGGGCCGACGACGAGAGTGAGGTGATCGTGCCCGGGAAGGTGGGTGATTGGTGCAAGGTGTGCGCAAGAGAGCGACGCGCACGACGAATGCGAGCTAAGGCCAATGGTGCACGAGGGGAGGATGTAGGGTGGACAGCATGCACTTGGGACGGATGCGATGGCACCGACACGCGTGTGGACTGGGGTATCGCAAAGGGCCCGAGGAGCGAGTGCGAGCGGGGCACGGTGATAGAAGCCACACGCGAGGCGCTGGTCGAGTGGGACGACGAGGTGGTCGTGCGCGACACACGCGCATGTGGTTGGGACGCGACCGGTGCGATGAGCGAGCGAGGAAGTGAGGCCGAGCGAGGGGACGTGCGAGGCGCTCACGCGAGGGGCGAGCATGCGCAGGCTGATGGGCGAAGGCGCGAAGCGCGCGATGAGGGCGACGCGTAGAAGGCGCGCGCGCGCGTTACCGCGCGCAAGGAGGACTAGGCTTAGCGAGACGGCGCGCGACACGGACGGCTAGGGTTTGGGGCGCGCGACAACTTGGTGGGCAAGCAAAGGATTTGACACGTGATTTACTTAGCATAGTTAGGAGTCTTAGTTTGGTTAGGAGTCCAAATAAAAGGCATGTGCCTATTAGTTTCCTATTAGTCTTTTAATTGTTAGAAAAGTCTTTATTCCTAAGATGTTTAGTTGCATTAGGATTTATTTACTTGCATGATTTAGGAGTTCTATTTAGACTAGGATTAGATCTATTTGGTATCTATAAATACCCACCTATGTACCATTCGAAATAATGGTTGATGAGTGAATAGAAAAGTCGAACATTGTGTTCAAAGTTCTCGTGTGTTTTCTCTTGTGAGTTTACATAGAGTTCGTGATTGAAATTGGACCAACATCAACGTTTCGTCACAGTGATTGGAATAGGACCAACATCCGAGTTTCGTCATACCTATCGCGAAGTACGAAGGCGTCGGCGCGCGTATTAGCAACCTATCGCAAAGGAACCAAGGCGTTGGCGCGGGTTTTGAGCGAATCGAGCTAGACGTAACACACGATCCTTCATCACTACGGTGCCTCGCGAGCGCTAGGCACAGGCACGGGCAGAGGCACTGCCTGGCCTCTGTGACGCGGCACGGGCACGGCACGCGTGACTGGCGCGGCTGGTGACCCTAGCCGGTCTTTTGCCGAACTTCCGGCAACTTTTCCGGTGACTACCAATCCAAAACAATTCAACATGATAATTAACATGTAAAAAGGCCAAGAAATGCTAGGGCAACTCGAGTGGATAAGGGCTCGATCCGGTAGGGCCTATATGGCACCTTTGGACCCTAGGTCAGCGAACTAACATGCTCAACTTATTAAAACACTTAGGGCCGAATACTAAGCATCAAAAACCATGGCTAAGGAGGCTAGAACATTGGTCAATACATGCATGCACATTGACTTGGGTTCGGAGGTGAAAATGGCTCGATTTCACTTAACAAATTGACCGAACAGTTGAACTCAATGCATGCTAATCTTTTACCAATGTTATACACATGATTTTTGAGGATTTTTAAGCTATCAAACTCGGCCATATCATGCATGCTACTTAAATTTTGAAATTACGCCCTTTAACCTTTAAAATTCGAAATATCACTTTGCATGAATGCATGGCATCAACTTTCTTCATGATAATTCTTAAAATATCATGTTATGGCTAAGGAAAAAGGGTGGCACGAGCTTACCTCCTTCAAACTCGAAAATGGTGGTGATGCCCGTCACTAGTGCCTACACACGGCTCCTCGAGCTTTGACTTGCTTCAGCGACTATTGGCTGCAAATGATGGATTCTGGGAACTCCTAAAAGTCCACAAAACACTATGGAATGGCTGAGCCCCGAGAGAAATTGGATGGAACAAGGTGCAAGTCGAGCTTCCTTCTATCCCGTGACTAGGCGCGTGGCTTTGGCCTTAGGACTTAGCTCTCGGTTTCTCCAACTCCTCTCACTATGTGCTGAAATTTCTAAAAGTCAAATGCTTAACACTCAGCTGAGGACATCCCTTATAAGGGTCTTGGTGGGCGGAGCAACCAAGAGGCAAAATGGGGACAAAACTCCACTCATGCGCATGGGAAGATGGGGATCTTGGGTGGACTTGGTCTTGGTCCCCATGAGCTGACTTTGCACGATTTTTGGGGGAATAATCAGAGCATCTTGGATTAAAAATAGGCCCTGGTCAGACTGGTACATGGTGGGGGACAAGGCATGACACAAGATAATATAATATTCCATGCACATGTCTCACATTTGGACTCACTTGCAATGCTTTAGGCTTAAACTTCATTAGGGCTAATTAGGCTTAATTAAACCCTCATTAACCTGTTAAATTCGCATGACTTGGGCCATGGGAATTGGGCCACGAAACAATCCACATTGGGCCAAAGGATTGGACCCGCGCGGCCTGCTGGGCGCGGCGCGGTACTGGGCCTGGGCGCGAGAGGCCTGCTGGGCGCGGGACAGCTTGGCTGCGCGTGCTAATAGACTTGGGCCGAGAATGCCACATGCTTAGGGCTGGAATAAAACTCTCCACACTTAGAAAAATTCCAAAGGTGTTTGGCCATGACTTAGGCCACCATGCTTGACTCGCGCGAGGCTAGGGTGCGGGCACTAGGGCGCGACTCATGGACCGGGCTTGGAAATGCTTGGCCGAGGATAGCCCTTGGTTAGGGCTGAACTCGTGGTTCGTCTAGGGAACCAAAACACTTAGAAAAATTATGCCACATTACTAACCATGACTTGGGCACTCGCGGCTTGGCGAGGCATGCAACACTTGGGCGCGAGGACTCGGACCCGTGCACGAGCTCGGTGCGGGGTTACTTAGGCCGAGGGAATGATATCGAAGGCTCGATAAAAATGATCTCATACTTAGAAAATATTCTAAGTAAGGTTATGAGCATGGCTAGGGCTCGAACAAGACTCGAGACAACTAGGGCTCGAGAATTGGCTTGGCGAGAACTAGGCACGATACTTGTGACCGAACGACTCAGTTCCGGACATGGCTTGACTTGGACGATTTATCGAAACATACTCGGTTTCGAGTATTCGTCAACTGGAAATAATTAATTCCGACTGAATAAAATCCATTGATAAGAAAAATGGACCGGAATTAATAACTGGGATTGAATAGCTAGTAACTGGGCTCGGAACTCAAGGCGAGCAGTATTAATAAAAAGCAATAGTTCAACTGGGAACTAAAAACTGTCATTTCTATTAATACAGAATTGGGCTATTACATATTGATCTTAGAATTCCTAGCAGGATAAGAGTTCCCCTCGGACCCGTCTTCTCAACAACACCGATCTCATAGTATCCAGAGTCCTTGAGGGTATAGACTCCCACACTGAAAATGACTCAGTTTTTTGCCTTCGTACGACTCTTCGTTTCCTACCCTCATGACCCTGAAGCCGAGCCAGAGAAGAGCGACTTCATAGAGGTCGTCACGCTGTCATCCTCCCTTGGTGGTCGACCTCCGCCTGTCACCAATCCTAGGTTTTCCGCCGAGGTGCCCTCACTAATCGGCTCTGCCAATTGAGCTCCAGACTATGCCCGTCTTCGTATACACAATGTTGTTGTGCCGAGCTACTAATCAGGACCGAACTTATCCTCGCACGGGGAATTTTATCTTGTTATATCACACTTGATGCGTTTCAAACACTTCTATTAAAACTTGAAAATGAGAATTAAAAAATTGGTCTTGTTGCTATTAGGGGTGATCGTGGAAAGGATTTGAAAACAGTGGTTTTGAGTCATTTTGTGATTCTCGTTGTATAACTCATCAGTTTTTCTCTCCTATAACTCTGCAACAAAATGGAGTGGAAGAAAGTAAGAATAGAATATTGCAGAAGATGGCTAGGTCGGCTGAAGCCATCCACACAACTTGTTATAAATGTTGATATATGAAATTGTATTAACGGAATATACACCCCTATTCTATGAATAATCGGTGTTTGATCAAATATTCATTTTTATTAATTTTTGGGAGATGAAGATCTACCCTTTTTTCTTGATTTTGTGTGTTGTAGAAGATGGAGGAATAGTCCCCCTTTTTCTCTCTCCTCACCATGTATATATACAAGGCTTTTTTTACAAGTGGGCCTATTAAAAAGGTAAAAAGGGGACATCAACATATAATGTGAGATGACATCGTGGGGCCCGATTGTGACACTTGACGGCTTCGATTGACGTCTACTTTATCGGCAACTATTGTGTCTGTCGGAGACGGACCTTCTCGATATTCGGGTCAGCTGATGATATTAATTCTGCTCGGCTCGAACATGGATCATCTGGGCACTTGGAAACTCGGTCGATATTAAATAATCAGCTCAGAGAACCTGATATTTTTATATTTGTTTAATACATATCCACGTGTAGCATTTTTACTAATCGAGGTCAAATTGGGTATCAACATAGAGGCCCCCGACTTTAGGACATGTTCTGAATAGAACTGTTCTGAAGTCGCGTTTACTATCAATTTGGCGGACTTTCGCTTAAAATTTTTTCGAGCTTGGGGCTCTTTACACTGTGATAAATATCTTATCGGAGTTGTCTGGGTGCTTTGGGACTCGTGAGCATTTTGTTGATCATTTTCAGGCTTTGGCCTGACGTTTTGTATGTTGTTTGCGTTGTATGCTTTTTGATGGGCTGAGTCGGTGAATTGGATGGACAATTCTTTGGAATTGCTATTGAATGGGGTCTAAAAGGCCTTATCGGGTAATTTGGTTCCCGTTTTTGGTGTTTTGCGTGCAATGACGACAATGGTATTGATTTGTATGGGCACTGTGGCCCCTTGAATTGTAATCCATACGCGCGAAGATGTTTGTTGTAATGAGATGGCGCGATTTTTGATTTTCGTCGATTATTTTTCTACGTCATGTGGACCTGGTCGAATAATTTGGTATTCGGTCTTTGGTTTCATCTTTATTTAATTATTACTTGGTCGAGTGACGCGGTGCCCGATATTTGATATAGTGCTCGTTGAAAGAGTCGAATTTCGGATAAGAGCCTTAATGGCTCGGTTGATTGATACGTAGGGAGCTTGGGCCTTTATGAATGATTTTCTTGATTTGAAGTGCATGCGATGATTTTGCAACGACTATTTTGTTATGCATTTTTATGGTTGGCTCTGTTGAGCCTTTTTGGTTTTAGGGCATTTCGGCCGACCCAAACTGCTATAGGGGTTTGGTTAATTTTTTGGCACTATTGGCCGAACCAATCACTTTCAAGTGTTTGGCTTGTTTGTTGGTGTCGAGATGCATGTATGATGCACGTATGTGATGATGTATGTATGAATGTGTAAATATATTATAAGTACGTGCAGTAAATGATATTACCTCGACATTTCGTCAAGTCTGACTTTTTGTCGACAGTTACGACCGCCATTCTTGTCTACCGGTAGGTGTTGTGCCTTGCCGGAATATTGGTCATACCAAATCAACTTCAGGATTTGGCGTAATAGGTATTTGTCGTACCAAATCAACTTCAGGATTTGGTGTAAGAATTGGGCACGTCACCTCAGCCGGAGCGGAGGCTCCACAGCGAGGAAACTATAGACGTCGGCTTAGCTGGAGTCGAGGCTCTACGGCGAGAAAATATAGATGTCGACTCAGCCGGAATCAGGCTCGACGGCGAAAAATATAGATGGCGGCTCAGCCGGAGTCGAAGTTCAACGGCGAGAAAATATAGGAGTTGGCTCAGTCGGAGTCGAAACTCAACGGTGAGAAAATATAGACGTCGGCTCAGCTGGAGTTTGACTCAACGGCGAGAAATATAGATGGCTCAGCCGGAGTCGAAGTTCAATGGCGAGAAAATATAGACGTCGACTCAGTCGGAGTCGAAGCTCTACGACGAGGAAATATAGACGTCGACTCAGCCGGAGTCGGACTTTACGGCGAGAAAATATAGACGTCACCTCAGCCGGAGTCAAGCTCGATAGCGAAAAATATAGACGTCGGCTTAGCCGGAGTCGAAGCTCAACGGTGAGAAAATATAGACGTCGACTCAGCCGGAGTCGAAGATCTACGGCGTGGAAATATAGACGTCGACTCAGCTAGAGTCGGGCTCTATGGCGAGAAAATATAGACGTCGACTCAGCTGGAGTCAAGCTCAACGGCGAAAAATATAGACGTCGGCTCAGCCGAAGTCGAAGCTCAACGACGAGAAAATATAGGAGTCGGCTCAGCCAGAGTCGAAGCTCTACGGCGAGAAAATACAGACGTCGACTCAGTCGGAGTCGGGCTCAACGTCGAGAAAATATAGACGTCACAAATAGACAACCGATCGCGGCGTGGATGAATAAGTCGTGCTAGCTCCTAGCATAGATATGTGACTTCGACTCTGGCGTAGATAAATGAAGTCGGATCCATCGCAGGCAAGTAAATTCGGCCCCGACATTGATTAATGAGGTTGGAAACGAGCAAATGAGGAATCGGTCCGGTGGGACTGGGCTTGTCTACAAACGAATAATAATTCGATCCAGGAGAGCTGGTCACGTCGGCGAGCGAATGATCAACCAGCCCGGAGTAAATGAAACGGGACTTGTCGGTGGGAGAATGATAAATTAGCCCAAAAATAAGTCTATCAAATGCCTCAGGAAATGGCTGGATGAGGGTGCCAGCGCGACAACTTGGCGCTCCAGTTGACTGGGCGATTCATGAGGTCGGATTCTGCTTCTTTAGTCGCGAGGTCAGGCCCCGACTTGGGAGTGTTCTGCCCGGCCAGACACTCCCCACGATGACGACGTCCGCAGTTAGCGCAAGCCGGCAGATCCTGTCGGGCTGGCTGGCCCGCCTGAGCTGGGCCCCTCTGTCCACGGTTCCCCTTATCCTTGCGATCATCCCACTTCCTCTTGTTCTTGCCCTGAGCTGGCTGGGCAGGCAGAATGGCAGCTGGCTATCTGGCTGGCGGCTGTCTCTCGGCGTCTCTCTGCATGTACACCTCTATCTGCTGAGCTCTCTCAACAGTGTCCGTGTAGTCAAGATAACCATGGCTGGCTACCAGCAGTCGAATGTTACTCCTCAACCCATCTAGAAACTGGGTCGCCCTCTTCTCCTCGGTGTCCACCAGATGTGGCGCAAAGACACTCTTATGAGCGAACTCCCGCTCGTACTCATCAACGGATCTGTCTCCCTGTCGAAGGGCACTGAACTCCCGGGCCATCCTCTGACGTACATGGCGAGGATAGAACTTATCCTCCAGGAGCGTCTTAAGCTGGGCCCACGACAGAGCCTCTCTCTCGTCCTCGGTACGGAGGCTCCAATAGCCATCCCACCACTCACCTGCGGCGCCCTCAATCTGCAACTCAGCGCACGCAATCTTATGCTCCTCCACTATCCCCATCACCCGAAAGATCCTCTCCATCTTACGGGTCCACTCGCCCACTGCTAGCGGGCCTCCCTCCCCATTGAAAACGGGTGGGCTGTAAGTGTGAAAGCAACCGACCGCGACGGCCTGATCAGATTCTGCTGGAGCCTGGGGATCTCGGCGGGGCGGCATTCTGAAATTCTGGAAACGCTTGAAGTGACTAGTATAACCGATTATGAAATAGCCATACTACTCCTGAAATAATAAAAGATAAATAATTTTCGAAAACACCTAGCTTGGCTAGAGTTCCGGTATACTTAAACTTCCTATGTTCTGGCTCATAATAAAGTTCTGACTTAGTCTAGAGTCCTTGGACTTAGCTGTTCTAGAGTTCTGTCTAGAGTTCTCGTCTTAGCTTATCTTTCTAGAGTTCTCCCTATAGAGTTCTTTCTTTTCTTATAGGAGGATAGTTATCTAGGCCCCATACTTGAACTGAATTTAGCACTTGCAAAACTTAAACTGTGTCAGGAGACTTACCTCGGAGTCGGTGCGGGATGAGCGAAGCGTGGTCATGCTTTTCTAAACTTTGAAAGTATACAGAAACGCACTCTGCGCTCTGGTATTAGCTTCAGTGGCACCCCGCCTTACTAGCTTTGAAAATCAGAGTAAAATTTTTGCTTTTGTTTCGAAAGGTTGTGCGAGCTTGGTTTTTCGAAAACACTAACTTGTTGCGGGATGACACAGATAAAAACATTACTTAACTTATTCACAGACATAAATAAACATGCAACCAAGCTATCTGCTACAGATAATGGAATTAAACATGCAATGTCTGAACTGTCTCGCACAGTCTAGTCTGCTAGCGGAAGCATCCGAAATACATAATACATGCATACATAACCGAATAAATACATGATCATAAACTAGAACATAAAAATGTGCGTAAAATATGTCCTTGCTGTCATGACCACGCTTCGCCACGCATAGCTCACCCGGCACGCTCGACTCCGTCTTCTGAAAAACACAATGGGGGCGTGAGCAAACCACTATGCTCCGCAAAGACCAATACTGAATAAGACATCATGTATAATAACGTATCATGAACATAAATATATAAGAGCTGAACTGTAAACTTTTCTTTCTTTCTTTTCTGTGGTTAAAAGACCCTCGGCCTCGGCCGCTCGTGTGCACACCCCGATGGGATATTAAGGCCCTCGGCCTCCACCGGTACCAGGTAAAACTCGAAAGGCCCTTAGGTCGGCCAATCACCTGGAAAACTAACTGTCTCGAACATACCTCTGCCATGGTACAAATATTATATATAATGTGAAATCTAGTACATGACCCCCACCTGATAACTTGAAATCTGACGCATGTGCTGATACTGGAGTAGCGGTCGGAGGCTCGACTCTCCTTAGGCTACATAAATATTTAAGCGAAATAATGCTGAGTATAATGCTCGGAATATTTAATTATATGCTAAAATGCTCGGACTTATTTACGCGATTAAACTGGACTGGACTGGCTCGGAAAAATACTAAAATTCCGAAAATAGACTCGAACTGGAAGTCACGAATCAAAACGAACTCAAACCGCCGGTCGAACCGGCCGGTTTGCGGACTGGCCGGACCGGCCTCAG
>BKCP01007848.1:1815216-1841090 GCA_008636005.1 Striga asiatica | reverse complement strand
CTCAGCGCACGCAATCTTATGCTCCTCCGCTATCCCCATCACCCGAAAGATCCTCTCCATCTTGCGGGTCCACTCGCCCACTGCTAGCGGGCCTCCCTCCCCATCGAAAACGGGTGGGCTGTAAGTGCAAAAACGACCGACTGCGACGGCCTGATCGGACTCTGCTGGAGCCTGGGGATTTCGACGGGGCGGCATTCTGAAATTCTGGAAACGCTTGAATTGATTAGTATAGTCGATTAAGAAATAGCCATACTACTCTTGAAATAATAAAAGAAATAGCCATGCCTGTTGAGGCTCATTCTACGCGGGGCACGAGCGGCTGGCTCGAGACCTCGCGCGTTGGGACTTGGACAGCACTGCTGGGCGCTGTCGGAGGTGCTGGGCGCGACTGGCGCCGAGACCTCGCACGCGGGCGCGGACAGGCGCTGTGATGAAGGATCGTGTGTTACGTCTAGCTCGATTCGCTCAAAACCCGCGCCGACACCTTGGTTCCTTTGCGATAGGTTGCTAATACGCGCGCCGACGCCTTCGTACTTCGCGATACGTGTGACGAAACTCGGATGTTGGTCCTATTCCAATCACTGTGACGAAACTTGGATGTTGGTCCTATTTCAATCACGAACTCTATGTAAACTCACAAGAGAAAACACACGAGAACTTTGAACACAATGTTCGAATGGTACATAGGTGGGTACTTATAGATACCAAATAGATCTAATCCTAGTCTAAATAAAACTCCTAAATCATGCAAGTAAATAAATCCTAATGCAACTAAACATCTTGGGAATAAAGACTTTCCTAACAATTAAAAGACTAATAGGCACATGCCTTTTATTTGGACTCCTAACCAAACTAATACTCCTAACTATGCTAAGTAAATCCCGTCCCAAATCCTTTGCTTGCCCGCCAAGTCGTCGCGCGCCAAACCCTAACCGCCCGTGGTCGCGCGCGGCCTCGCTAAGCCTATTCCTCCTTGCGCGGAGTAACGCGCGCGCGCGCCTCCCACGCGTCACCCCCATCGCGCGTTGTGCGCCCTCGCCCATCAGCTCGCACGTGCTCGCCCGTCGCGCGAATGTCCCGCACGATCGCTCTCTCGGTCTCACTTCCTCGCTTGCTCATCGCACTGGTCGCGTCCCAGCCACGTGCGCCTGTGTCGCGCACAACCACTTCATCATCCCACTCGACCAGCGCCTCGCGCGTGACTTCCATCATCGTGCCCCGCTCGCACCCGCTCCTCGGGCCCATCGTGACACCCCAGTCCACTCGCGCGTCCACTCCTTCGCAGCCGCCCCAAGTGCACGCTGTCCACCCTACATCCTCCCCTCGTGCACCTTCTGCCTTAGCCCGCATACGCCGTGCACGTCTATCCTTCGCGCACGCCTTGCACCAATCGCCCATCTTCCCGGGCACTACCCTTTCACTCTCGTCGTCGGCCCAAGCCTCATGCTCATGCGCACTACTCGTCGCACACCTCTTCTTCACCCGACCTAGACTCGCACGCCTTGCGGCTCGGTTGCCGCGTCCCGTCGGTATGCGTGCCTTAGTGCGTACGCACACCTGTCTAGCACGTCCTCGAGCCCTTTCCCGCCTAACCTCTCGCCATCTCTCGAGGCCATCATGGGTATCGTCCTCGGGCTCGCCAGGGTCAATGACCACAGCTTCATCATTCCCGCCCTCTTCGCGAATTTCCTTGTCCTCAAGGATAATGGAATTGATCTCGTCAACTTCCTCGGGCTCTTCTCCTGCATCCTCAGTTTGCAGCTTGACTCGCTTGTGGGCTCGTCCAAATGTCATAGTGCCCTTCTTGTAGTTAGTCGTGACAGATCCCAACGTCTCGAGCCATTGAACTCCAAGTACTATGTCCGGTCCCGTCAAAGGTAAGGCATAAAGATCAACCTTTAAGTCATAGCCTTGTGCAAATATGGGAACTCCCTTGTATAGCTTGGAACTTCTGAGTTCTTCTCCGTTTGCAACCTTCACCCGGAATTGCTTTATGTTTGTTACTGGCGTCTTTAATCCTTTGGACAGCTCCTTGTCTATGAAATTTAGTGTCGAACCGCTGTCCACTAGCACTTCAAGCTCCTCGCCTTGTACGATTGCTGTGAACCGTATCATCTTTGGACCTCTTTCTCTCTTCTTGCTCTTAATCACGTGTAGCAAGGTCTCCCTTCGCTCCACATGTTCGTACTCCTCACATTCCGTTTCATCCTCAAACTCAAGCAAGAACACTTGCTTACCCACACACCTATGGCCCGGTGTGAACTTCTCGTTGCAAGTAAAGCATAAGCCTTTCTCGCGCCTTCGTTGGATCTCCTCAGTCGTAAGCCGTCACATGTGGCTCGTAGTTCCTGTGCCATCCTCGGTCGGTTTGGTCTCGGCCCGTGGGGGCGTCTCGTCGGTCGCAGCGCCCGTGCGCTGTGCATCCGTACGTCCTTCGCCTTTGTTGGCCTTGCGCACAGCGGCAATGTGGTCCTCGTGCAGTCGCGCGGACTCCATGGTTGCTCGTGTGGACCTTGGTATATCCAACCTCACATCAGCCGCCAGCTCGGCTTTTAGTCCTCCTATGAATGCGCCTACTAACGTGCTCTCGGGCCAGTCTCATACCCGACTTACAATGCGTTCGAACTCCTTTTGGTAGTCTCGGAGGCTACCGTTTTGACGAATTCGGGAGAGCGCCTCGTCATAGTCATAGTAGTCACTCGTGCCAAATCGTGTGACCAACTCTTTTTCGAAATCTCTCCATCGAATGTGCTTGCCCTTGGTCTAGTACACATGTGACACCCATTGCCACCACGTGTTTGCTTCACCATCGAGATAATAAGCGGCGATCTTGACTCTCTCAGACTTGTGCACGTCATTGATCTCGAAAAATTGCATGGCTCGATTTAACCACGCGTCCGGGTCGGTCCCCGTGAACGTAGGCATCGTGAGCTTCGGTCGTGCATGGCCTCGGTCGTCATGGTAGTGCATTGCGCGTGATGCATGGGTCCTCCGTGATCGTCCGTCATCGTCTTCATGGTCGGTCTCGGGGCTGCTCGATGCCGCGGTCGATCGCGAGGTGTGGCTCCTTCGCGGTCGGCGTGTCATGCGCGTGAGTTGCCCGGCTAGATCATGCACCATGAGCTCGAGTTTAGTGAAATTCTCATTGACAAGGTGTTAGCCATTGCCAATGGACTTCAATCTCTCCTCCAAGGCTTCGATCCTCTCTTTATGTGTCATCATCCTTGACTCTCTTTTTTTTTTTTTTTTTTTTTTTTTTTTGATACTCACGAACAAAAGAAAAATTCGAAAGAAAGAAAAATAGAATGGGGAAGAAAAAGTTCAACCCAACACACGATCAACCACTCTCAATGAAAGCACCAATGATGAAGGATCGTGTGTTACGTCTAGCTCGATTCGCTTAAAACCCGTGCCGACGCCTTGGTTCCTTTGCGATAGGTTGCTAATACGCGCGCCGACGCCTTCGTACTTCGCGATACGTGTGACGAAACTCGGATGTTGGTCCTATTCCAATCACTGTGACGAAAATTGGAAGTTGGTCCTATTTCAATCACGAACTCTATGTAAACTCACAAGAGAAAACACACGAGAACTTTGAACACAATGTTCGACTCTTTTATTCACTCATCAACCATAATTTTGAATGGTACATAGGTGGGTACTTATAGATACCAAATAGATCTAATCCTAGTCTAAATAGAACTCCTAAATCATGCAAGTAAGTAAAATAATAAATCCTAATGCAACTAAACATCTTGGGAATAAAGACTTTCCTAACAACTAAAAGACTAATAGGCACATGCCTTTTATTTGGACTCCTAACCAAACCAATACTCCTAACTATGCTAAGTAAATCCCGTCCCAAATCCTTTGCTTGCCCGCCAAGTCGTCCCGCGCCAAACCCTAACCGCCCGTGGTCGCGCGCTGCCTCGCTAAGCCTATTCCTCCTTGCGCGTGGTAACGCGCGCGCGCCTCCCACGCGTCGCCCTCATCACGCGCTGTGCGCCCTCGCCCATCAGCCCGCGCGTGCTCGCCCCTCGCGCGAATGCCCCGCACGATCGCTCTCTCGGTCTCACTTCCTCGCTCGCTCATCACACTGGTCGCATCCCAGCCACGTGCGCGTGTGTCGCGCATGACCACTTCATCATCCCACTCGACCAGCGCCTCGCGCGTGACTTCCATCATCGGGCCCCGCTCGCACCCGCTCCTCGGGTCCATCGTGACACCTCAGTCCACTCGCGCGTCCACTCCTTCGCAGCCGCCCCAAGTGCACGCTGTCCACCCTACATCCTCCCCTCGTGCACCTTCTGCCGTAGCCCGCATACACCGTGCACGTCTATCCTTCGCGCATGCCTTGCACCAATAGCCCATCTTCCCGGGCACTACCCTTTCACTCTCGTCGTCGGCCCAAGCCTCATGCTCATGCGCACTACTCGTCGCGCACCTCTTCTTCACCCGGCCTAGACTCACACGCCTTGCGGCTCGGTTGCCGCGTCCCGTCGGTATGCGTGCCTTAGTGCGTACGCACACCCGTCTAGCACGTCCTCGAGCCCTTTCCCGCCTAACCTCTCGCCATCTCTCGAGGCCATCATGGGTATCGTCCTCGGGCTTGCCAGGGTCAATGACCACATCTTTATCACGCTGCTGGCGTGCTGTCGCGGGCAATGGTGCTGCGGGTACCCCGCGCACGCTGGCGCGGGCACGGACAGACTTAGGCCGGCACTGCCGCGCTACATGCGCGGCCAGTGACCAAGGCCGACCCTTGCCGGACCTCCGGCGACTTTTTCCGGTGACGTGCATGACATATGAACTTAGCATGATAAAATAGGCACAAATATGCTATGAAACACTAGTGGACCCCGGGTCCACTTGCATGTTCACTCGATAGGGCCTAAATGGCACGTACGAGCACTTGACGTCCGAACCAACATTCATAACTTACAAAACTACTCAGGGCCGAATGTTATACATCACAAATTATTACTATAATGGCTAACAATTAGGTCATATCATGCATGCATGAGGATGGGCCTCGGGTGACCAAAATAGCATATTTTCATGAATGATTTGACCAAGGCAATGAACTCCATTTACATTAAAATTTTTACACCATCAATGACATGATATTTAAGGGTGATTTAGCTAATAATCTCGACTTTAACCTGCTTGCTACTAAAATTTCATTTTTAAGGTCATTAACTTAATAAATTCGAAACTTGCATTTAAACACATGCATGGCTTGATTTTTCTTCATGAAAAATCCTCAAATATCATTAATATGATGTGGTAGAAAGATCGGTCGAGCTAACCTTGCTCAAAAAATCGAAAATGGCTAGCTAGGGCCAAAGGTGGGCTAGGCGCGACTTTGGGACTTAGGGTGGACTTAGGTTGCGGTTTGCTCGGGCCAATCAACTCCAAAAGGCTTAGAAAAATCTAAGGAACACTTAGATGCTGCTAAGCCTCGAGAGATTATGGCTGTAGGTGGCCGAACCTTGCTCTTCTCCTTCCCCGGGTCAGCTCGCGCACGGAAATGGCCAAGGTAAGTGTCTCTCAAATTTTCTCTCCAACTCTCACTATATGCTCGGGCTTCAAGTTGTGCAAGAGCTTACAAGGGACTAAGGAAGGCTCCTTAAGTACTGGTTTGGGCGGAGATAGCTAGGTGACTTTGTGGGGGACAAATGAAGTGAGAATCCCATCTCATGGCATGGAATTTAGGTCCAAGACCTTAGGCATGCTTAAGGCCTGACTTTGCACGGTCTTTGAGCTTATTTTAGAGTATAAAAATCATGGTGGAGAGTTCAGGTCAGGTCTGGCACGGGGGTGGGGGACAAGGACAAAGGAATCTTGAATATTTTAATGTAAGGCACATGTCCACTTTGGTTAAGCATAGTTTGACTTTGGCTAATCTTCATTAGGGCCATTTTATCTTAAACTGATCCTTATTAAGTGTGTAATACACGAATTAAGGGGTCTTGGGTGAAAGTGGGCCGGAATTATGTCATATGGGCTCAATAAGGTGGGCTGCCAAAGCTGGCGCTGGGCTGGGCGCTGGGCCCTGGGCGCGGGGACGCGGGCTGGGCGCGAGGGCGCGGGCTGGGCTGCGCGGGAATGACTAGGGCCGAGTAAAATGCTTAGGTTAGGCCTTCAACACTTAGAAAATATTTAGCAAAGGATGATAAGGCTTGGACCAATGCTTAGGGCTCGGTGAATGTTCGTGGGCGCGGCTAATGGTTGGGTCCGAGGCTCGGGCTCGAGGCTCGGTTAGGGCTCGATTCTAAATGATCAAAACTTAACTTTGGTATTATGATACACTTAGAAAATATTCCAAGTATAAAATACCAATACTTGGCTAGGCTCGGAATGTACTAGAAAATAACTCAGAACCGAACTAGGGTTCGTAGTTGATAATTTCTCGAATCGACTTGCTATTATTTAACAACCCAAATTAATGGATTAATCTTAACTTAAACTTGATATAAAATTATTCAAAGAATAATTTACAATATTTGAGCATTTAGCATACTAATTATAACTCGGGAATTTCTGAAAATTTCGGATTTCACTTATAGTCGAGCAGTGAAACCGTTCTTACTATTATTACTGATTTGGGGCGTTACACCTGCCGGCAAGATTTGGGGAAATCCCCATCCCCCTCACGTCTGTATTTCTCTTCCATTCACCCCGTCGTCAGCCTTCTCCATCCGGTGACGGCCGGCGTCGCCGATTTCAGCGGTCATTGACGTCCGACCTGTAAGTCGGCAGAATCGGCCGCTTTCCGGCAACGTCCGCTGATTTTTTTTTTCTTACAAGATCCTCCATTGAAGCTCGACGGTCGATTTTTCCAGCACCACTACATTTGACTCGACTTAAATAAAGTAATATAAAAATATCATAATAATATAAACATAATATATAATAATAAATAAATTATATGATAAAAATAATAAATAAACAAATATTTTATTTATTTAGCTTAATTCGATGTACAATTATATATATTAAAACTAATTTTCGAATACACGTAATCTATATAGAGAGGTATAAATCATTGCACTTTATATAGCAGAATGTTGCACTTTATAAAATAACACGTTGCACTTTATAACCACACTCCACAATTAATGTCAACAACTCTCGCCAAAATATTACGCAATATAAATATAAAGAACGGAGTGGCATAATACTTTAATATTCATCACATCATATATCTAAAAAAAAGGCAATCCTATTAAAATACCATAATTTCAGTATTGCACTTTATATATAAATACATTGCACTTGATACGGCAATATGTTGCACCTTATAACACAACACGTTCCACATACTAAAATTACATTAGTTCTAATGATCGATCGAATAATATTAGTTGGTTAATGTCGTATTTAGTTATTGTTAAATAAACAAATTAATCGAACATGTCGAACTATATGAAAAATATTACCGATTTCTTTTTATTTATTTATATTTTTTTATTATAAGTGATACTATTTTTATCTATATTTTTTATGTATTGAGAGTGCACGTTAGTGTTATACGGATTGCACGTAAATGTCTATTAGATTGCACAAAATCGAACGATATCCGACGAACATAAATTCGGTACGAATTTTTATATTTTGGTTCTATTATCATCATCATTATCATTATTATTATTATTTTTATTATTATTATAGTTAGTATTATTATTATTATTATTATTATTATTATTATTATTATTATTTTATATATCGGGAATTTCGGTACAATATCATTTTTTATTTAAATAACTGAAATAAAAACCAAACTATATTAAAAAAAATATTATTTTGTATATTTTTTAAACAATAACTACCACAAGTGACAAGATTAAAAATTTCGATTTGAAATTTTATATTATTAACAATTATCTAGTTTTACTTTAAATTTTAAAATACTAACTACAATACTATAAATATACATATTAAGTTAATTCAGTTGTTCCGGTTAAGTCGAACAACTGACGAATGAATTGATCATTTATGTTTCATTTTAATTTGGATTGTGATAAAAAGTACCATCGGTATGAGTAATGCTTACTATCCATCACATCATATATCCACGAAAAAAAAAGGCAATCCTGTTAAAATACATTGCACTTTATACAACAATATGTTGCACCTTATAACACAACACGATCCACATACTAAAATTACAGTAATTCTAATGATCTATCGAATAATATTAGTTGGCTAATGTCGTATTTAGTTATTGTTAAATAACAAAATAACCGAACATGTCGAACTGTATGAAAAATATTACCGATTTTTTTATTATTTTTTATTATAAATAATAATATTTTTATTTATATTTTTTATGAATTGCGAGTGCACATTAGGGTCATACGGATTGCACATAAATGCTTATCAGATTGCACAAAATCGAGCAATATCCAACGAACATAAATACACGATGTTGTGCAAATTATTTATCGTTGTTGTGCATTGCATCTGACATGATTGTGCCATTATTAAATTTTTAATAAACTACATATTTAATCCATCAATTAAAATTAACTATAGTAAATTTTCTTGAAATTTAATATGAATATCCATATACATGTTATATAATTTTTTTTAACAATATACTACAATTATTAGATTTGTAATAATATTGACATTTAAACCATTAATTAAATTACATAAAAATAAAGTTTCTCAAAATTACATATTTGTTCCTAAAAATTACCTAATTTGCACTAAATCACCCCTAACCTAATCCTAATGTCATCTTTCTCATCTTCTCCTAAAATCACTATTCTTTTACTCCCCCAAACAACATATCCATATGGTCTTCACATTTCTCTCGATTGAAAACAAGGCTCAACAACTTCCATAAATCCCGAATGACAGTCATCTGCAGAAACCGCCCCGCATCATCCCACCACAATCGGCGCAAATCAGATCCTCCCTGCCGGATGCGCTGAGGTATGATACAAACAGGGTTTCGAGCGATGTGTTTGACGGAGGAGCCAGAATTCGGAGATGGAAACTTTCACCCGGCTGTAGACGGCGAAGTGGATGTGACTTTGATGGCCAGATCGTGGCGGTGGTCGAGCCGGCGGGGGTGGAGCCGTGGCAGGTTGGGTCGGAGGCGAGAACACCGACGGCTGCGGTTTGGTGGCGTCGGACGGAACCTAAGGCTGCCGATGGTGCTGTTCGATGGCGTCTGGGTTGTGTGTGTGTGTCTGTGGCGGAGGCACGACGGACCAACGGCGGGTCTGAGATGGCGGAGGCGCGACGGACCAACGGCGGGACTGAGATAGCGGAGGCGCGGCGGACGAACGGCGAGCGCATGGCAGCGGGATTGTGGAAGTATGCAGCGGCATGGCGGACGAATGGCGGGCCTGAGATGGCAGAGACGCGGTGGACGAACGGCGGGTGCACGGAGGCGGGCTTGTGAAGGTATACAGTGGCGCGGCGGATGAATGGCTGCCGGAGATGGACGAGACGCAGCGGAGTGATGTGTAATGTGTGTGTGTGGGGGAGAGGGGGGTAGGTGGGGTGTCGGTCATTTATGTTGATATTAATTATTAATGTGTAGTGGTGGGTCCCACAATGTTATTGGGTTTAAATTAAATGTCCAAACTATCCTTCATTATTGGTCAAACACACATATTTGACCACAATATGATCAAAATTACCAGATTGCCATTAATGATTGACCATGGTTTGACTTCATCATAACCATTAATATGATTGATCTAGACCAATGTATTCTCATTTCTTTCATTATGATTCATTCTCATATGATCCTAACTCTCTCTCTCTCTCTCTCTCTCTCTCTCTCTATATATATATATATATATATATATATATATATTTATTTTTTGAATATGTCTATATGTTTATTATATGCGCAGTACACGTGTAGCACACGCGATTTATTTATGCAATACATATATAACGTAGTACATGTGCACTATTTATGCAGTACATGTATACACACATTATTTATTATTGTTATTAGTAGAATATGTTATTTAATTGATAAACGAGGATTAGATTTGGACTCACAGCTCTGGCGAACAGTAGCATTGCTTGTCCTACTTAAGAGCATCTTTAACCATAAACCTCAATAAACCTACTTTTACATTTCTCAATATGACACATCATCCAAAACCTCATTTTTATTCCTACCCCCATAAACATCCAATAACAATAAACTCTATAAACCTCTTTTTTATAGGTCCCACATGTTTTCCACTAAAATTCAAATTAATTGTTTTGGTTCACTCTCCACCACATTCTTTTTTCTATCTTTTATTTTATTATTATTTATTGAGGTTTGATGGAGGTTATAATTGGCAAACCCCATGTGAATCCGTAAACCTTAAACCTCTTAACTTTAGGGTGGTACTAAACACCGCCCCCCTTTTTACTAGTCACCGCCCCCCTTGGACAATTTTGCCCTTTTCATTTTTTCCAAACATTGCAGAGCAAAGTGTACGGTAAAATGTCGTCAAATTCCGAGGTATGAAAATTTTTTGTCCAACCGCCGGATCCGGACGGCTTTTAGCCTGTCCAACCGCCGGAACCGGACGGTTTTTAACCCGTCTGGCCGGCCGGTCCGGACGAGGTAAAAGCCGGCCGGAAATTTCGGCCAGACGGACCGTCCCTGTCCGAACCGCTCGGCCGGACGGGTTAAAAACCGTCCGGCAGCGACGGCCGGTCGAAACCGGCCCGTTCGGTTCGGCCGGCCGGACACTTTTTTTTTTAAATTATTATTTAATATATTCGAAATAATTATGTTATCAATTGGACTTGATTATTATGTTAGAAATTATAATGTTACATTATAAACTCGATTATCCTACAAATTGGACGTTAGATATTATTGTGTTAGGAGTTACAAATTATTATGTTACATGTTAGACTTCATTATGCTATAAATTGGACGTTAGATATTATCGTGTTAGGAGTTACAAATTATTATGTTACATGGTATAGTTGATTATGTTATAAATTGGACGTCTCGTGTTAGGAGTTACAAATTTTTGTGTTACATGTTAGACTTCATTATGCTATAAATTGGACGTTAGATATTATCGTGTTAGGAGTTACAAATTATTATGTTACATGTTATAGTTGATTATATTATAAATTGGACGTCTGATAATATCATGTTATGAGTTACACATTATTTTGTTACATGTTAGAATTAATTATCTTATACATTAGAATGAATATATTCATATTTAACATGTTCTAAAAATATAAATACTGTACTATATAGCAGGAGTCGTGGGAAGATTTTGGAAGAGATGGTGTTGATTACAGTCTCGGCTTCGATACCAGTACATGCTTTAATAGTGTTGAGGAGGCTATTGAAGCTGCAAAACACCAGGCAATGCTCAATGGTTTCACATTAATAATTTCGAGCCACAAAAAGAAAACGGTCAGACTTTTGAAGTGCCATAGAGGCGAACGCTACAGAGGCACAGGCGTAAATTCTAAAAAGACAAAAACGAATAAGTGCGACTGCGACTTTCAGATCAAAGTAAAAAAGGTGCCCGGCCAGCCATACTGGAGGATCTGTAGATGTAGCAATGCAGAGAAGGGCTACCATAACCATGCATTTGTTGTGTATCCTGAGGGTCATCGCCAGTTAAGCGGCCTCAGTGCTTCATCTAAGAAAATTGTTCGTGATATGACGGACGCTCAGGTGGCCCCGGCAAAAATTATGGCCGCGCTGAAGGAAATAAATCCGGGAGACAACGTTCATGTGCGATAGGTATATATATTTATATCTTGTATTATATGTTTTAATTAACTTTTTGAAGTTAATTATAATAAGTTATAAATTTTTATATGTAAAATTTTATTATATTTACTAATGTATTATTATAATGATAGTTAATAATTTTTTTTCAAATAAATTAATTAATATAGTTTTTTATTTATTAATATAATAATTTCTCTCATCTGGGAGCGATCCACATTCTCTCATCTGGGAGCGATCTTTGGGGACTTTCTTCTTCAGCAATCCATATCTCCTTTCTATATCGCCATTTTATCTGTTCCTTTCTTCATCGCCATCATCAGACCTTCCATTTCATATTCTAGTTTAAATTAGGGTTTTTTATGGCCACTCCGACCTGCATTGGACAGGATGAAGAGTTGGCTCAAAAATTGCATAATGTGTCTCTGTCTGCCAAAGAAAACTCCTTCATCGACATCGGACAGGAAGACATTAAGCTCAGTGCAGACGAATGTCAGCGTAGTCTGTTTGGGAAGATTGTCGGGGATCGGAAAAACAGCTGGATTGGCGTCAAAAGGGCCATGAGCCAGATATGGAAACTCCAACAGCCTATGGACGTGAAGGACCTCGGGCCGAACTATTACCAATTTATTTTTCAAAGCAAGGAAGATAAAGAACGAGTTGCTAGAGGCACCAACTGGACTTATGACAACCAATACCTCATCCTTGCAGAATGGAAACGAGGCCTTTCGATTAATCATTCGATTTTTAATTATCTCAATTTATGGGTTCAAGCATTCAACATTCCTTTAGATTGGCTTAGCACAGAAGTGGGTCGAAAAATTGGGAAGGTGTTCAAGCAAGTGCAGAATGTGGTTATTGTTGGGGCAGGCAGTCATGGAGGAAGAATAATGCGCCTTCTTGTCACTGTGGATTTAAAGGAAGCTCTGCCCCGTTGTGCAAATCTCAGAATGGAAGACCAAACTGTCAATGTGGGGTTTAAATATGAGAAATTAGTCAATCATTGTTACTATTGTGGCCTAATAGGTCATTTGGATAAATCATGTGCACAAAGAATGGATGATATCAGAACAGGAAATGTGCAAGAAGGTCAATATGGAGCATGGATGAGGGCAACTGACAACCATCATTGGGCTAGCACCAATACACAAAGCTCTCAAGGCCCTTCAAATTCAGAGAATCCCCCATCACCCACATCAGCAGACAACCATGTATCTAACCCCCTCTCCCACCAAAATGATAACAACAGACTTCTCTCTATAGAAGGCTCACCATCAAATCACCAAAATCCAAATTCTGCAGCATCAACCTCTCAACCCATTCAGGCCATTACTCCTACCTCACCAAACTCCCCTATTGATATATTACCATCCTCAGAGAAACTTCAATGTCCTCACAAGCATATTCTGAGTATTACTCAAGAAATGGAAGTGGAACCTACTGAGTTGGAAAAACCTCTGCAGCTTTCTTCCTCTGACAAGTTGCAAACTAAACCTAGACTATGGAAAAGATCAGATTCCAGATTAGGAAGACTACAGAGGCAAACTATCATTCTTTCAAACCAAGATACTAATACCTCATTGAAGAGACCCAGACTAGATGAGAGTGGTCAAAACGCAGACAATCAATCCAATCCTCACAACTTGGAAGGCAATAAGAAACTCAAGATAGACTCTGACCAGGTGGTGGTGGCCAGCCTCGATTGGCACCCAAGTGACAAATGCTAGCCGTGGTGTGGAATTGTACAGGGCTGGGTGGGCCCTCTACAATTTCCCAAATCCGAGAGTCATGCAGGACTCACCACCCAACCTTTCTCTTTCTGTCTGAAACTAAGCAACCTTCAGCTTTTGTCAAAACAGTAGTCAGAAAACTTGGATATGACAACAGATGCTCCATAGTAGACCCAACAGGCCTCAGTGGGGGATTACTTCTTTGCTGGGATTCTGAAGTTCAAATTAACCAGATTGTACATTATCCCTTCTACATTGCAGTTCATTATAGCTTTCCTGATACCAGCCCCACCTGGGGGATTTTTGTCTACCTCAGCACCACTTCTCTGATTAGACAATCTCAATGGGCAGAACTGGTTCTGGCCAAGCAATCTTGGGGTCAACTTTGGTACATATTAGGTGATTGGAATGATATCTGCAGCGGGGAAGAAAAAAGAGGTGGCATTGCTAGAACCCTTTCTAGCATGGATGGCTTTAATTCTTTTATCAATCATATGGGAATGGAGGAAATCAGAATGACTGGATATAAATTCACTTGGTGCAACAACAGGTTCCATGAAGGTCTTATTGAAGCCAAGTTGGATAGAGGCTTTGCATCAGCTGATTGGTTGGAGCTGCACCCACAAGCCTCAGTCATTAATATTGCAAGGCCAGCTTCAGACCACTCCATGTTAATGCTTACCTCAGGAGACAGATCTCAGAGAAGAAAAAGCAGATTCCACTTTGATAGAAGATGGCTCTCTAGGGATGGAATTCAGGACATTGTTCTATCGGCTTGGAACAACACCTTTACTGGTACTCCTTTTTTTATCCTGAAAGAGAAAGTCAAGGCAACAAGACAAGCTTTATTAATCTGGAGTGCAAGCTTCAAGTCCCAGAACCAATCTCTCATTGCCAATCTCTCCAAAAAACTGGCTTCTTTGCAGCAGAATGATGGTATTACTAATTGGGCTGAGTGGGTCACAACAAAATCTGAGCTTCAGCAAGCCCACAAATCTGAAGAGCTTTTCTGGCAACAAAAAGCAAAAATTCAATGGCTCAAGGAAGGGGACAACAACTCGAAATTCTTTCATGCTTATACTATGTCCAGAAGGCGGCAGAATGCTATCACAAGACTCCTTACTGGCCAGAACTCTTCTTGTGAAACTCCTCTTGAGATCCAGAATCATATCACTCAGTTCTATTCAGACTTGTTCACCACAGAAGGGTCTTGGGGGGGAGATTCCATCCTCCCTCTTATCACTCCCTCAATCACTACTGAGATGAACCAACTCCTTCTTCTTCCAACCACAGCAGATGAAATCAAAGCAGCTCTGTTCAGCCTTCAGCCTGACAAATCTCCAGGAGAGGATGGTATGACAGCTCTTTTCTATCAATCTTTCTGGGATATTGTTCAAACTGATGTGGTATCTGCTGTATCTAGTTTTTTGAATGACAAAGGTCTGTTGCTAAAATACTGGAATCACACTATAGTCACTCTCATTCCCAAATGCTTAAATCCTGAATATGTGACTCAATTCAGACCCATTAGTTTGTGTACCATCATCTACAAAATTGTTGCTAAAATCCTTGCAACCAGACTTCAAAAATGTATGGAGGTGTGTATCAGTGATTCTCAATCAGCTTTCATTAAAGGGAGGCAACTTATGGACAATGTAATTATTGGACAAGAAGCTTTTCATTTTCTAAACAGACATTCTTCTAACAGACATTGCTTTATGGCTCTGAAACTTGACCTCATGAAAGCATTTGATCGAGTAGAGTGGATATGTTTGAAAAAGATTATGATTCAAATGGGGTTTCACCTGGACTTTGTCAACCTTATCATGGTCTGCATTTCTACTTCTTCATTTTCTTTTAAGATTAATGGTGAAGTCAAAGGTTATGTCCTTCCTACTAGAGGAATAAGACAAGGTGATCCACTATCCCCTTATCTTTTCCTCTGTGTTGCTGAAATCCTTTCTACTCTGATTAACCATGCTACTGTAAATGGCCATCTGTCTGGGTTGAAGCTGTCTACAAATGGCCCTGTCCTCTCCCATCTGCTCTTTGCAGATGACTCTTTGATTTTCTGTAAGGCTACTGTAGATCAGGCTTACTCCATCTTCACAATTTTGGAAAGATATAGGCTTTTTACAGGTCAATCAGTCAATATGAGCAAGTCATCCATCTTTTTCAGTAGGAAAACTCCAGACATCCTCCAAAACAGAATATGTGCTGCACTTCCAGGAATTGTCAGGCATAGATCCACAAGATATCTGGGTCTCCCTCTTAGCATTGGCAGATCAAAGCTAGACACATTCCAGTATATCATTGACTCTGTTCAGAGTAAGATCAGTAACTGGAAATCAAAACTTCTTAGCCAAGCTGGGAAATCAGTTCTTATCACTGCAGTGCTGCAAGCTCTACCTATTTTTACTATGTCATGCTTCATGCTTCCTAAAACTCTGTGTGCTAAAATTTCTCAACTCTGTTCTCACTTTTGGTGGAGTACAAAGGAAGATCATACCAGTGGTATTCACTGGAGAGCTTGGAATAGATTGACACTTCCCAAAGAACATGGTGGGCTTGGCTTTCTGGATCTTCAGCTTTTCAATGTGTCCCTCATCTGCAAACAACTGTGGAGGATAACCACCCAGCCAAACCTTTTGGTGAGTAGAATCTTAAAGGACAAGTACTTCCCTCACTGCTCTATCTTTGAGGCAGGTAAATCTCAATCTTGTTCATGGTTATGGGCCAACTGGTTGGAGGCTATACCTACTTTTGCCAAAGGTTTTGCTGTTGAAATCAGAAATGGTGAGACTACCAGAATTAATGATGTCAACTGGGTTCCTAACCTTCCATACCCCAGACCTTCTTTGCTTGACATTGCCAGAGGGCATATAATTTGGGTCAAAGAGCTTATGGATGCTGCAGGGACTCACTGGAATGTTTGGCTGATCAATCAACTGTTTAATGAACAAGACAGCAGAGCCATTTTGAACATTAAAACTCTCAAACCTGGAAAGCAAGACAGACCCTACTGGAAATTCAACAAAAATGGAGATTTTTCAGTCTCCAGTACTTACTCCTATCTTGCACAACAGAAACTTCTTGCTTTGGATATTCCTGATAGCAGCAGCATGACAGGGCCTCTTTTGCTCAAACTCAGAAACAGGCTCTGGAAATTGAACATTGTTAACAAAGTCAAAATCTTCATATGGAAATGCATTGAGGGAGCACTACCAGTCAAAACAAATTTGAGGAAAAAGGGTCTGCCTTGTGATGTTATCTGCAGCATTTGTGGAGAGGAGCCGGAGACAGTAAACCATGTTCTCTTTCAATGCCCAAGAGCTGTAAATCTGTGGAATTCTTCTCCAGTCACTTGGAGTTTTCAGCCATCCCAGGAGTCCACATTTAGCTGCTGGTGGAGGGACATCTGTTCACTGCCTTATTCAGAGACATCAGAGGCTCGAATACAACTTACAACCTACATTCTCTGGTGGCTCTGGAAAACCCGTAATCTGAGCATCTTTCAGCACACTCTCATGCCCATATCAGTCACCCTGCAGACCGCACTCCATGATTGGCTCGACTTTATTAAGCTTAAGTCATAGTTTTGAGTTGTTCCCTTTTGTGTCTTCTGTTTTATTGCTTAGGCTTGAGTTGTTTCTTTTGTCTCTTTGTTTGCTTAGTCTGTTTTAGTTAGGTTTGTGTTGCTGTTTGTCTTGTATGTACCTCTAGGCCTTCGGGCAGTGGGTGGTATTTTAGTGGTTTTCGGTTTGAGTTGTCGTTCTAGGCCGCTATATGCGTGTCCTCCCAGCTTTTATTTTGGTTCTTCGTCTGTACTATTCGAACATTGTTCGCTTTGAGTTTTATAATATTCCTATCGTTTCGGAAAAAAAAAAAAAAAATATAATAATTTCTTTTGTTTTAAATTATAATAATCATTATAATTAACGCTAATCGGTGACAGGTATATAACTTCAGAGATAAGATGCGGAAAGAGAGTTTCGAGGGTAGAGACGTTCCTTCACAACTTATGCATTTGGCCATGAGCAGCGAGTATACAGTTTATGCAGAATCCGATCCGAACACGAAAGCGTTGACGCATATATTCATTGCCCATTCTGCGTCGATCAATCTATTCTGGACATATCACTGGTATGTCAGCATAGATTCGTCGTATAAAACCAACAGGTATGTTATTTTATAAATACTTTATTAGTATGAATCTTAAATAGTGTGTTTGATTGAATTAACTTTTATTTTATTATACTTTTTGTCTTCTTCGTCCCATTTGCACAGGTACAAGATGTCGTTTGTCGAGATGATTGGGATGACGCCATGCAACCAGAACTTCCTAATTGCGTATGCGCTCATCAGGGACGAGAAAGAGGCCAATTACGACTGGGTTCTACAAAAATTAAGACTACTGATAGGCCAAGACGTATATCCTAATGTAGTTGTCAGTGACAGAGAGTTGGGTTTAATCAATCCTATTAAGAGGCATTTTCCCGAATCAGCCCACTTACTCTGCACGTGGCACATCAACAAGGATGTGGAAGACAAAGCATACAAACTCTTTGGGAAGAGTAAAAAATTCAGGCAGATTTTCACGCACAGTACGTGGAAACGTATCGCGGAGGCCAGTACGTTGGATGACTACACCGATGCCGTTGCCGAGCTGCACGCAAAATATTCGAATTCTCCAGAGGTGATACGGTATGTGGAGAGCACATGGTTAGGGCACCGCGAGAAGTTTGTGAAGGCTTGGACCAACCGAGTGACACATTTTGGAAACACAACTTCCTGTAGGGTAGAGAGTGCCCACTCGGCATTGAAGGAGCTTCACACGTCCACCGGCGCGCTCGATACAATTTGGCAGAAGATTAATAAGCAGATAGATAATCAAGTGACTGAAATCAAGTAAGTACTGCAATTTTTAAATGCGTTATTATATTACTGCATTAATTATAATCTAACGTTATGTAATGTATTATCAGGACGGCGCTTGAGGCCTCGAGATCTAAGAAGAATTCAAGGTATAAGGGAATGCTTTTCGCGAGCGTGATACTGAGGGTCTTGCATTATAGTCTGGGTTTATTGGGCACTGAGCTTACGAGGATGCACGACTTGGACGCCGATGTTTACACTAGCTGCGGCTGTGTATTGCAGCTCACTCATGGACTTCCTTGTGCCTGTCTGCTGTTGTGACCATTTTTGTTGTATTTTTCGTTACTGTTTTATCATTCTTTTTCCCTCGTTTTATGTCCTTTGGTGAGTTTTTAGTTCGTTTAGTGTTTTATTATGTGTTTAGTTCCATTGTGGTTTTCTTTGTGTTTTTCGTGTGTTTTTCCGGTTTTTCTCCTTGTTTTTAGTGTGCAGGTCCGAAGTCTCGTAAGGAGTTGATTTAGTTCAACATAGACCGGGCAATCATGGTTATGAAGAAAGGTTCGTTGGCTACACATAGGAAAAAGCGGAATGTGATTTCGAGTTCGGATGAATCCGAACGGGGCCAAAACGTAATGTCGTGCAAGTTACCGACCCTTTAATGGTTGGAAATTCCTCAAAATTTGTATTCTTGGCAAAAGTGTGGTTTTCTTGCACCATTGGATAGAGGGGTTCAATAGCTACGCGTAGGAAAAAACGGAACTCAATTCCGAGTTCGGACGAGCCCAAACGTGCCCAAAACGTAAAGCCGAGCAAGCTGCCCAGCCAGGCTCGCGCCACGCCCCCGCCACGGCGTGGTGAGCTCGTGACGTACCTTCAGATAGCCTGCTTCCACCTCCACGGCGTGAAGACCCTCCGCGGCGTGGCAAAGAGCTCCTCCACGGCGTGAAGACCCTCCGCGGCGTGTCGAAGACCTCCTCCACGCCCGTGCGCCCCTCCACGCTGTGCCGCTTCACCTTATGCCTATAAAAACCGAGCCACACCCTCATTGTCGCAGTCTCTCTTTCCCTTTTCTGCAGACGGGGTGAAACCTACCCCCGTCCGCCATTGCTGCTCCTTCTTTTCTTCTTCATTTTTCTTCTTCTCTTCACCTTTCTTCTCTATTTTCTTCTTTTCTTCCTTTCTTCCTTTCCTCTTCTCTTCTTCTCCACCCTTCTTCTCTGTTTCTTTCTTCATTTTCTTTTTCTTTACATTTTAGGGATTAAGCTTTGTATGAAGATTCATCACTTGGATTGAATAAACTGTAAGTTTTTCTTCTTGTTTAATTCATGAGAATGGTTGAATTTGAAGGAATAAATTGTTGTGTTGAATTTATTGTATGTAGCTAATCCTCTAGCTAGGGATAGGGGATAATCATTCCGGTTTAAGCTCGTTTATGTGCATGACGATAGCTCAATCTTGACGAGTTGTTCTAATTATGAATTGGTAAATTAGACTTAGTAATTGTTTATAACCTAAGAGTGACACTTAGGTTAATTTGTTGAAAAATCAAAGAGTGACACTTTGATTATTCTTGAACATGGATTTGTTAAGTTTAAATTTGTTAATTCTTTGAATTGCGACTTTTAGAACCGAAAGGGGAGGAGTCGTAGAAATAATCGATTTCATAACCGAGAGGGGAGATATTGATGGAATTTGGCTCGTTTAGAGTAGGCATACCCGGAAACGTATTGTCTATGTGTTGATTGTCTCGTTTAATTGCTCGTTTATGATTTCTCTATCTACCGCGAAATGCTATGATGGTTGAGGCGTTAAACGAGTGGATGAGTCGAGGCCGTTAACCGAGTTATTGATTGCCATTAAATGAGTGTAGAACCGGAAGCGATTATTCCCGATTCCCTAGCATATTTATAGTTTCGTCATTTATATTTTTAGGTAGATTTATGTTTATGTTATTTATTAGGTAATAATCAAAAACCAATCTTTGATTAGAATGGTTAGGATTTATTTTTATTTTATGTGTTATCGACACCAATATTAAATTCCGAAGAGTCTTCCTCGAGAGATCGACCCGGGAAACGAATCATTCGATTCGGTGCTCGGTAAAAAAAAAAAGAAAATAATTTGTCTACAACAAATTTGGCGCCGTTGCCGGGGAAGACGAGTAGGATATTTAGTTTTGGTGTTTGATTTTATTTTCCGTGTTTCTCTTGTTCTTGTGATATTTGTTTAATTTTAGTGTTTCTCTTGATTTGTTATTTTCCATTTCTCTTGTTTTTATTTTGTTTGAAAAAATCGAAAAAAAAATAAAAAATAAAAAATAAAAAAAATATTTTAGATATATATTTCTTGGTCTCGTGTGCCTTGGTTGTTTGTTGTTTTTGTGCGAGGTATTCCACTTGAAGAGTCCCGATGAACCCGTACGATTATTCTTATGCCGGAAGCTCGTCTCGTGGATACCCCGACAACTACCAAGGAGAGATGTATTCGTATGGAGGGCCGCCCAATCCGTATCCGAGCCATTCAAATCCTTATTACCATGACGGATACGCCTCATCCCAAGGGTATGGCCCGAGCCATTCGTACCCGACGTCTCAAGGCGGATATGATTATTACGCTCCGAATCAATATGAATCGCCTTATTACCAACCGCCATCTTCCTACGATTACTACCCTCCGCTTCCCGCATATTTCGATTCAATGCCTCCATCCGAGCCCACTCAAGTAGCTTCTCCGAGCCGTATAGACGTGATTTTTGAGAAAATGGAGAAGTTAACTCAATCCTTTCTATCCATTTGTACCTCAAAGGTGTCCCCATCCAAAAACGAAGACACCGAGTCTTACACCCTACCACCTCATATCTACGAGAACCAATCGGTTGGCCAACCTTGTGCATTGAGAACCGAGACGTCAAGTCAAACAAAGGTTGTGCCTACCGACGATCACCAAGAGGTTTTGGCAAATACTCGAGACATGCTCGCGAACCTCATGTCGGTTGTAGAGGAGTTTCACAATTGGGGGATCATTCCCGTTCCATCCGTACTTCAAACTCAACTCACGAAGTTCGACTCCACCGTAGTTGCTTTCCTCGACTTAGACACATCTTATATTCCGCTCGGTAGATATTCATTTCTATCGGCAAAAGTGTGTCGAGAAAGTGCACGGTTAGAGGGCGAATTTCGAGCTATGGTGGAACAATTTTCTTCTCTCAAAGAGGCGGGCCTCACTCTCGTTTATGATGGATCACAGTCTCTCGACACGAGTGAGGACATCGGCGATTTGTATATTAGAAGAATCTCCCCCCATGACGATTTGGGGTTGCAAACCGCGTCACACCCACATGTTGATGATTGCGTGATTGCATCCTTCAATGAGGATAAGTGTATGAACTCGGAGGCCGACACGGTGCATGGTATGGCGGGTAATTCTAGAGAGGATTTGATTGAGCCGAGTGTTGTTGAAGGAGCTCGGAAGGACGCTTATGAGGAGGAGGAGGAGAAGGTGGTACATTGTTACGAGAATGAGGTTGATGAAGAGGTCGAGTCATCATATGAGGTTGTTGAACCAAATTGTGCATCGATAGGTGACTCAGCTCGAGATGTTGAGTACGAGGTGGCTCCCATGTCCTTTGGGTCGTCATTGCATGTTGTTGAGGATGGTGAGCATTTCGAGGAGTCGAGTGCGTTTACGCACATGCTCCCGACACTTGAAGTTGAAGAGTACACATCCAAGATCGCATTGGTGAAGGCCGGGATTGGTTCGACATGCTCCACGGTTATGTTTATATTTTCGGAGGTCGATTATGGGGCTTGGATTCATGATACTTTATCTCTCCTCTTGATGGTTGTTGATGTCCGTGCTCGGCATCATAAGAACGTGGCCACGAGAGTTCTACTCCTTGCCCGCCTTTGTTCCGAACTACCATCGGGACTATTATTGGAGAGTACAAAGGCGTGGCATGATCGACACTTCTTCTTGGACCCCGGTTGATTTCGGTCCAGGTTCCGTCAAGCTAATGACGTTAAACAAGCGCTTCTTGGGAGGCAACCCAAGTGATTTATTGCTTTCTTGTGTGTGTTGTTTTATTTTTATTTTTATTTTATTTTTGAATAATTGGAGTTTTGGAGTTTTTGTGGTTTTTCTGGACAGGGCGTATCGAGGACGGGATTGACCGTGGGCGAACGGTTTGCACGTGAATTATTATCCTCATCGACGCACTTTCGGTTTGCACACTCTTTTCTCTTTTTGTTTTGGCTTCTTTTGAGTTTTGTGCTACTGTGTAGATGCTAAATTGGTTTATCATATGAAATTGCTACGTCTCAATATTTGAACTTCCCGGTTATGTGTGGAAGCAATGAGGACATTGCTTCATTTTAAGTGTGGGGGAGTCTACTTGGATTTGGCATGCTTATGTGGTGAATCGGTCTAGTGTCTAGATTGCTTTTTTTCGAGCATGTGGTATTGGTGAATCATATGATTTGCGGATAATTGTTTGATGAAATTGGGAAGTTGTGATGACAGACGTAATTACCATTGCCTCGATATTTACTTGACTACTTTAAGTGACATTTATTTACCTTGTGAGGTTTTGATCCTTACTTTTCTTTCTTGAGAGATATTGGTCGTATTTTCGAATGATTAGAACTTGCCTTGAGTCTATTTGAAAAGAATCGGTTAGAGTTTGAGATTGCGAAAATGATTGAGGCGTTTTGTTTGATAGCTCGTTTTACCTTGTTCTTTGGTCCTAAAATTATATTCCCTAGTAACCCGTTTGAGCCTTGAGCCGTTTCTTCTCAGCCGTACTTATAATATATTTTGTTGATTGATCCGTGTGATGATCGGTAAAAACGGAGTCATTATTGAATGAGGTGAAAATCGAGTCGCATTTTATGCTTGACAATATAAAAAAAATAAAATAAAATAAAATATAAGAAAATAAAAAATAAAAATAAATAAATATACATGGAGCTCGCAAGACGAATCGATTGGATTCTACTCCGCTTACTTGTTATTCATTTTAACGAGTAATGAGTATTGGGAAACCACCTTAGGACACTTGGATGACCTCCAATGTTTAAACCTAAGGAATATTGTCCTTACGATTCGAGCTTGTTCGGAAATAGTAACTCTCTAAATAAAAAAAAAAAATAATAATAAAAATAAAAAAAAATGTGTAATAAGTCAAGCAATATTGCAATTCGATTGGAGCATTAAGATGTTGTTTGTGGATACATTGGTAGACGGTATGTGTACTATCTTGTTTATTTTGGTCGAGTGGCGGACATTCGAGTATTCTATTACTCGATAACTTCGATTGTTTATTTGAGCTTCTTGTCCATATATATATTCTTACCTTTACCTGCAGCCACATTACAACCCGAGAAGTCCTCTTGATTCGAAAATTTTGAGCTTTGATTGATTCCGAGTAATTTAGACGATTGGCAAGCATATGTTGAAACGTGAATATCGACCAATTTTGAGCAAACCCATCACATATTCATATAAGAAAATGAGTGAGGCATATATAATGATCTACGTGTTGAGAGTTTGTCATTTTAGGGCCAAGTCGATATTTGAGGCATATGGTCGTACGATCGTGGGAATTCGACCCGATTGAGTTAAGCATTTTGAGGCATGCCTTATGTGATACCGTACTCATGTTCATATTTTGTTTTCTTTTCTCTTTGTTCGGGACGAACAAAGGTTTAAGTGTGGGGGAGTTGTTGTGACCATTTTTGTTGTATTTTTCGTTACTGTTTTATCATTCTTTTTCCCTCGTTTTATGTCCTTTGGTGAGTTTTTAGTTCGTTTAGTGTTTTATTATGTGTTTAGTTCCATTGTGGTTTTCTTTGTGTTTTTCGTGTGTTTTTCCGGTTTTTCTCCTTGTTTTTAGTGTGCAGGTCCGAAGTCTCGTAAGGAGTTGATTTAGTTCAACATAGACCGGGCAATCATGGTTATGAAGAAGGGTTTGTTGGCTACACATAGGAAAAAGCGGAATGTGATTTCGAGTTCGGATGAATCCGAACGGGGCCAAAACGTAATGTCGTGCAAGTTACCGACCCTTTAATGGTTGGAAATTCCTCAAAATTTGTATTCTTGGCAAAAGTGTGGTTTTCTTGCACCATTGGATAGAGGGGTTCGATAGCTACGCGTAGGAAAAAACGGAACTCAATTCCGAGTTCGGACGAGCCCAAACGTGCCCAAAACGTAAAGCCGAGCAAGCTGCCCAGCCAGGCGCGCGCCACGCCCCCGCCACGGCGTGGTGAGCTCGTGATGTACCTTCAGATAGCCTGCTTCCACCTCCACGGCGTGAAGACCCTCCGCGGCGTGGCAAAGAGCTCCTCCACGGCGTGAAGACCCTCCGCGGCGTGCCGAAGACCTCCTCCACGCCCGTGCGCCCCTCCACGCTGTGCCGCTTCACCTTATGCCTATAAAAACCGAGCCACACCCTCATTTTCGCAGTCTCTCTTTCCCTTTTCTGCAGACGGGGTGAAACCCTACCCCCGTCCGCCATTGCTGCTCCTTTTTTTCTTCTTCTTCTTCTTCATTTTTCTTCTTCTCTTCACCTTTCTTCTCTATTTTCTTCTTTTCTTCCTTTCTTCCTTTCCTCTTCTCTTCTTCTCCACCCTTCTTCTCTGTTTCTTTCTTCATTTTCTTTTTCTTTACATTTTAGGGATTAAGCTTTGTATGAAGATTCATCACTTGGATTGAATAAACTGTAAGTTTTTCTTCTTGTTTAATTCATGAGAATGGTTGAATTTGAAGGAATAAATTGTTGTGTTGAATTTATTGTATGTAGCTAATCCTCTAGCTAGGGATAGGGGATAATCATTCCGGTTTAAGCTCGTTTATGTGCATGACGATAGCTCAATCTTGACGAGTTGTTCTAATTATGAATTGGTAAATTAGACTTAGTAATTGTTTATAACCTAAGAGTGACACTTAGGTTAATTTGTTGAAAAATCAAAGAGTGACACTTTGATTATTCTTGAACATGGATTTGTTAAGTTTAAATTTGTTAATTCTTTGAATTGCGACTTTTAGAACCGAAAGGGGAGGAGTCGTAGAAATAATCGATTTCATAACCGAGAGGGGAGATATTGATGGAATTTGGCTCGTTTAGAGTAGGCATACCCGGAAACGTATTGTCTATGTGTTGATTGTCTCGTTTAATTGCTCGTTTATGATTTCTCTATCTACCGCGAAATGCTATGATGGTTGAGGCGTTAAACGAGTGGATGAGTCGAGGCCGTTAACCGAGTTATTGATTGCCATTAAATGAGTGTAGAACCGGAAGCGATTATTCCCGATTCCCTAGCATATTTATAGTTTCGTCATTTATATTTTTAGGTAGATTTATGTTTATGTTATTTATTAGGTAATAATCAAAAACCAATCTTTGATTAGAATGTTTAGGATTTATTTTTATTTTATGTGTTATCGACACCAATATTAAATTCCGAAGAGTCTTCCTCGAGAGATCGACCCGGGAAACGAATCATTCGATTCGGTGCTCGGTAAAAAAAAAAAAAAAA
>BKCP01007848.1:1781496-1802568 GCA_008636005.1 Striga asiatica | reverse complement strand
AAAGAGAAAAAAAAAAAAAAGAATGAAAAAATACACTGCTACGATATTGTGAATTTTTATTTGTATTAACTTGCATTTAATCTATCGATACTGTGCATTTCGTAGCACACAGAAGGGTGTGAAAAGTTCGACTAAAACCGAAAAAAATGAAACCAAACGCAATAACATTTTTAGTACGGTTTTTCATATGTTAGTCATTTCCGGCTCAATTTTGATTTTACTTTTAAACAACGAAATATCCGACAAATCTATATAAAAAAATATTATTTTTATATTTTTTTATGTATGTAATATTTTTCAAGCCTAAAAACGATATAAAATATTAAAGTACTAAATATGTTTTAAGAATACAAATAAATAATTTATTTCAATTCTTTTAGTAAATTCGGTTGATCATCCGAATAAACCGATTATTTCAGTTAAATTTTAGTATGGTTTAGGATAGAAGTTCGATCAGTTCAATTTTTTCCAAAAAATTCGATTGGTTTATTTTGATTTTTGTCGTTTTGGATGATCGGTTCGATCGAACCAACTGATGAAAATTTATATACGGTGGGGGTAGATATGTAATGACCTTTTTGCCCTTAGTGGTGGATGAGTGGGTAGATACGTAATGACTTTTTTACCCTTAGTGAGCGGACAATGATATATATTTAACCACAAAAAGTATACTTATTTAAAATATTGCCATTGCATATTTGACTCTCACTTATTAAACTTTGACTCGATCGTGATCGTTGACTTGATGAACCCAATGGTACAAATTTATTCTTATTTCTTTCATTATGTCTCATTCTCATATGATCATAATCCATTTGTTTGTAGTATCGTTTGTTATTATTAGTAGTGGGGGCTTGTTGTGATACCCCGCAATTACGACAATCTTTTGAAATGGGCGAGCTTGCTTTTTTCAAAAAAACAATTACATTTTCTTAATGATGAAACATTATATTTTCCAAGATAGGTGGCTCAGGGAAAAAGACATTTGCAGTCTGCCTGGAAGGAGTGGGCTGCTTGTAGTGCCGGCAGGAAAGAAGGGGTCTAGGTTTTTGTGTTCAGTGAACCTTCTCCTTTCTTGCTGCTTTGTTTCTGTCAGGTTTAGTTGTTTGGTGTTCTTTGTATTGGGAGTAACGGGCAGGAGGTCTCAAATGGTAGTGTTTGCCTATTGCCTTCTGAATTTGTGTACTCTTTTGTGATTTAGGGTCTCAAATGGTAGTGTTTGTCTTCTGAATTTGTGTACTCTTTTGTGGTTTAGGCCGCTATGTGCATGCGGCTCTCTTTTGTATTTAGCATGTGTTGGTTTGTATAGGCTAGTTGGCCTTCCGAGATATAAACTATATATTTCGTGGTAATAGAAATTCTTCGAAAAAAAAAAAAAGAAGAAACTCACAATTCTCTGTTCAGATTCAGGGAACTATTCCGAACACCCACAAGTCATTAAAAAATTTTCTTATTTATTTGTTTATTTGATCTATATTGGTTAGCAAACATTGTTTGTAATTAGTTAATGTAACGGATCTTTCCAGTTGATCGATATATTGGATAGAAGACAATTCTCATTCCAGATATTTGCATGGAAACATTTAAAAAAAAAAAAAATATTTGCATGGAAACATTTTCATTCTGTCTAAATTGGAATTATCATTCTATAGGAAACTAGAAACAGAGTATATCTAAGGAAATAACAATTGTCCCCTCATTCTTCATAATTAAAGGTATCAACGTCTATTATATCAACAAATATAATATACAAAGCTTCGAACCATCTGAGTGTTAAACGATTGCCCTATCTTAATAAGCTCAGATTTAGTTTCAAGATGTATTTTGCAGAACTGGAGTTTGAGAGCTCGAGGTAGTAAACGATTCTCAAGTCGAGTTTGTATATACTACTCTACTAGCAACAAAATGTACTAAAAGAACTTTGCACCTTCTAAAAAATGATCTGTGTATTGACAGACTGAAAATATAAGAAACCACTTCATGATAAACATATTCCAAAACAGAAGTAGATCAACTAAAGCTTCGAGAGTATCTAATATCTAAATTAACCACACCTGTACGTATATGCAGACTAAGTAAATCTAACGATATATTAAATGGATCAGCCGAACTCTCGCCTAATCCTTCAGCCGCATTTACAAGCAGTGACCTGTTCACATGGAAAATTATAGATGATGATAATCAATATTGTGCTTTAAATTCAAGCATTGAGGGCAGAAAGTCACAACTAGCTAGGAGAAGGAAAAAAAAAAAAAGGACAAAATTCTACAAAAGGTAATTCATAGAGTTCAAATCAATGACAGGAGGTAAAATTAATGAAAAGTTAAGGAGTAGAAAAGATAGAAGAATAATGTAGAGAAGATAGTTGTCCCTACAGGACCACGGAATGGATTTTAATATAATTCTCTTGTCGCCTATAGTGATAAATCTTAATTCAAGTCCTTTTGCAGGAGGAAAAATAAAAGACACAAGAAGCAAACAAGAGAAGGAGAGAGAATCATAAATAATTGTACTGAACTTGAACCTATGTCAGGTGCAAAAGGAAGATTCAATTATAATGATAGATTAATATCAAAAGAAAGTCCAAACCCTGAATTTATTTTCAAAACAAATGCCACTACCTAAATAATATCACGAGTCAACCACCTTCTGAAATATATGGAAGGTGGTCGTGTTGTCGTAGGCACCCAAATTAACCTTGCTTGAATATATATAGTAGCGTGAGCAAGGATCGTATCCACGGGGAATAATATAATTAAATGACTGTAACTATGTGATTAAAATGGGGGAGAATTGGTTTTTAATCCTAATTATCTAATTAACAAGAAAATAAAGAAAGCAATAGTTAACAGTTCTTGAACAAGAGATTCGCAAGCAACAGCAAGATGAAGATGAAAGATATTACCAAAGTGCTCCGGTTGAACTGATTTCCACCCCGAATTATTTTACTGATCCTCGATGCAAATATTATCAATCCATAAATACGCAGATGCTGTTGAATGATGAATTCTGACTCCTAAATTGGCTATGCAAAATAAATCCTTCTACACAACCCTTATTAGTAGGCAATTCCCAACATCGTGTAAAATTATCCTAGCAATAGCATTAAGAAGTAGAGCCCGACAACACAAGCAACAAATAACTAATCCGTTAAATGCTAACTTGTATAACTATTTTGCCTAAGAATGATAACGCCTAAATCCGGTCAATCACCACACTTAGATGCTTCTTACGATAGATAAATTATCTAAATCCGACTCAATATCTACCAAGCAATAGATTAAGTGCACAAGACAATAGTTGATCAGGCTACGATCCTAACACAAAATCATAAGCATAAACACAATTAATACGAAATATAAATTAATAAATAAAAACTAATTAGATCTCACAGTATTAAGTTCGGGGTTTCAATCGTGTTCAACCGAAACAAAAGAGAATTAGCCGCGCAGGGCTTCCATGATCCAAGAGAAAAGAAAAAGAAATATAGTGAAGAAAAGAGAGGAGAGAGTTGATGTTCGTGAAGATCCCTTCTGTTGCTCCTTGCGGCTGTTGTACGTGCAGTGTAGGTCTCCAAAAATCTGATCTCCTCATCTTTAATTATGGTTGGACTTTTAATCCTATTGGGCTTAATGTTTACGGGCCTACGTCCAAATAATAAGCTACGCACTGTCCGTCCATACTGACATGGCCATGTTCAAACAAAACCCAGTGCTGCCATGTTGGTTATATGTGCACCATGCGATCTAACTGCACAAAAATATCAACAAAGGTAGTTTCTACTCGAAGACACATGATAAAGTCGAAAACACGTCACTTAAGCACAAATATCCAACACATAGTCCAAATTTTACTATATTATAAACATATATTTTCGACTTATCAGAAGGCACAAACAAACTTATACTTGTACAACTGAGACCTAAATGATAGTAAGTTTGTATGATATAAAACTCAGACAAGCATTTGGTTTGGTCATAAGTTATCTTCAAGCCAGAAGAAAACAGGAAAAGCATATAGCTTAGAGCAAAACACAACCAACTTCTACAAACACTTTAGGTAGAAGAGAATATTGTTCAACAATATAATGACATGGTAGCAAAACATATGGATTATCGATAAAACCATATGTCGTAGTATAAAACTATTAAACTACTAAGCACAGTGAGACTTGATGCTTAATTAAACATATTCAGGATATACTGTAAGTATAGATAATTAATTAGACAAATGACAACAAACATAAATACCAACTAATTTGCATCATATGGAAGTGCTACGAAACAATGAAAAATATATTGATTGATATTGGTTTGTCTATATATCACAACTAAAACAAGATTCAAAAGAGACTGAGGGTCCGAGACATCCCAATCCCCATCCTCACCAACAAAAAATCACTATTTGTTTCCCCTGCGTCTAATATCACAAGATTGCCAGCAGTTTTGTTCTTTTATGTCATTAAGTAAGCCTTCAACTTTATTGTCGAACAAGGTACCGGAATCATCTTCCTAAGATATGGCAAGACAATGCATAGCTCGTGGGCAGAAAATCCCAAAAATCACATCATCACGGTACCAAATTCATCGTACACTATTATATATTTGAACTTTTGAAGCAGGGAACACTTGTTTCAAATAACTCATCCAAAAATTTTCAAGCTCATGATATGTGTTATCCACTCAAAACAACCATCATGCATCGCACATAACAGGCAGCAGCCATTTACAACAGTAAATCACACAAGTATCATAAATGTCAAAAATCTAATGCAGAAATAAGCATGGATTCAAAAGCCTGTTTATGTAGTTCATGCCGCAACCAAGATTACACCCACAAAACAACTCAAAGTAACACTGGAATTACTCTAATGGTATTATATTAATAATATCCCATGTTATCTGCTTTCTCGATTGTTTATGCAGCAAATATGATGCTATCCTAACTTAGTGGGCATGACTTTTCAGCAGTTATATGATAAGCAAACATGCCAAGAACCTTTTCCAGAGATATATGGCAGAATAGTATATGCAGCATCCATAGATAGAACACCACATCAACATGAGTTAGAGTCACTATTCCTACCATATAACAGCTGCACAAGTGCTCAAAATATTTCCACAAGGAGAAGCCAATAAGTCAACAAGTTTTTAACAACTGCATATTAGTTTTTCACAAATCATGCCATGAAAATATGGAGATTAACTGAAATTATATTTAATTAAAGTTCAAATTCACCTTCTAAATACACAACCATAGTGATGTATCAGTAGAACAGCTATACCACCACAAGCCTACAGAATTCTGTTCCACACCCATAGACAAAGGTCAAAAGAATGTGGTTTTGAAAGTAGACACCAAGACATCCTTCCAACAATTAGCAGCACATGACCAACAATCAAATGCCAATTTGGTATCATACACACATCACAAAATCACTTAATCAAGCATATAATGATATTTTAACACAAACAGAAATTCTTTGCGACTTACTATTTCCCGAGCTGCGTTTTGCACGCTTTAGCTTCTCAAGCTGGACCTGTGACTCCATGAAGACCCTTCATTCTCTGAATTTCCAAATCCTTTGCAAACTGCATTCTTTGTTTCTCCAGCTCCACCACATGCTGTTGCTTTGCCTCCTCAACTTTTTGATATATATGCGCCAACCTCCCGATTGCCTCGGCCAATTTCCGATACCCTTCACAGATGATGGTCTCTCCATCTTCCGAAGGCCCTTTCCTTTTCCTTCCCACGGCTGCCAGGTGTCTACTCCACGTCTCATCCGTATTCCCATCATCATCTTCCTCCTCACTTTTTCAGCCTCCAGTGCCGCTGTTGCTGCTACCATCACCGAGAAATTCCCCTCAGTAACGCTGCTGGGCCCTGCACGCTTTGATCTGGGCCCCACGGGCACGGACCATGGTAGCATCAGCAAGGGACTCATGGCTAGATCTTTATCCGGGTTATGAAGTGGTGGAGGCGAGGTTCCGGAGACGGTAAAACTCGCCGGCGAAGGATTCTGGTGTGAGCGTTGAGATTGGTGCTACCGGAGAAGGAGCCGCCGATGAGGGAGTCGAGGCTTTCAAAGTGGGGCCAAGAGGAGACGTAGCGGCCTCGGGATTGGACGACCTTAGACTTCTCGATCTTGTATTCTTCTTCGTGGTGTCGATCCGGTTCTTGCACTGGACGTCGGAGCGGCGGAGGTTAAGGGAGGAGGCGTTGACGGCGCGAGCGACCTGCTGCCAGTGCTTCTGTCGGAGGTTACCACACAGGCATGAATTAGCGTCCGGCTTGCTTCCTTGGACCAGCAGTCCTCGCGGCTCGAGAAAGCCGGGGGCTTAGCCAGAGAAGGAGATGATGTGGTGGTGGAGTGAGGAGGAGAGGGGGTGGGTCGAGAGGACATGTTGGTGGCGTGCGGCGGAGTTGGCGGTTGGATTTTTGTTTGAAAGGGATGTTTCTGTAGTTGGGCTTTCCAGTCGGTTTTGTGGCTTTCCCACCGGTAACCACTCGGTTGACCGATCTATATATTTATTTATTTATTTTTTTATTTTTTAAAAATAAAATTATGTATATAATATTTATATGGTAAATATTTATCATGAGATACATATTATTAACACTTAAATGTACAAATTTTATACAAAAAATATTTAATTTTATTATTTTTACGTATATTTATATGACATAAATCCTCTATATATGATTTAAAAAATTTTAGAATTCATTATTCGGTTCAGCAATTGACCCGGTGACCCGACGATTGAACCGATGACCCGATGACTTTCCCAGGTCGATTACCAGGTCGGGTTTAATACCTATGTCTTCTTCGGTTCAAAACATAAATTGAAGTCATCATTAATTAATTATTTGTTAAATACGTATTTTATTTCTTGGAAACTATTACTCGACGGGGATATGACACCCCAATATTATCATGTTCGAGCCAAGTTCCTACTCCCACGGAGGGGAGGTAATGCAATGTACACCGATCGGGTAGGCTTCCGCCAGGCTCGCCATGTAATCAGCCGCATAATTGGCTTCTCTATGTACGTGTTGGATCCGAACACTCCATTCTCTTTGGACCAAATTCCGAATGGCCTTAACCATTGCTTCATGGGAACCATGTCCTCCATTAGCTCCACAAACCATCTTTTGCACGCAAAGGCTATCCACCTCGGCAATAACATGACTGTATCCCAGCTCCCACGCTAGCTGTAATCCTTGGAAAAGACCCCATAGTTCAGCACCAGTAATAGTGCAGAAGCCAATATTCAGGATGAAACCCTCAATCCACCTTCCCGCTTCGTCTCGGGCCAGACCACCCGCATAGATCAAACCCGTTGTACTATTATGAGCCCCATCAGTATTAACCTTTATCCATCCTTCAGCCGGGGGGTTCCAACGAATCATTCATGTAATGTGTATGGCAGCCCCGACCCGCGCATAATCCGCCGTCGCCCGGGTGTAGCTATCCGCAAATCGCAAAACTTCTAACCTTCGAGCCTCGACACTCATTGTAATGTGTTGAAACACCCGCTCATTACACCACTTCCACGATCTCCACACGGCAATGGCAAAGACGCTGCTCCAGGTCTTATAATCTCCCCATCGCATTTTCATTAGGTTTGTGCGAATCCATGCTTTAACGGGCTGCTCGAAAAAATTCTTGTTAAATGTCACCGGTAGCAGGCGTTCCCAAAATTTCCTGGTATTCGGACAATCACGAAGCACATGAAGTACCGACTCCGGCTCGCCACACCAAAATTTTCCTTTTATATTAACTTGCTACAAAACCTCTTTCCTCTCAATTTCTCATCTCCCCATAAAACCTACTCGACCTGGGCTCGGGCACGCCTCTCCTCCGCAGGGTTCTGTAGCCGCGAGGCTTCGTCCTTCACCTGGGATGACCGTGGTTCGATAGAAGTGCGCCAGATTTTTGGTCCCAGGGGTTGTCTCTTTTGCGGGTGGCCGCTCTAATTTCGGACCTTTGGCCCCTAACTGGAGCCTCGGTTGCCGACGGTGAAAGTCGTCCTTGCGGCAGCGGGTACAGTGCGGCGGCTATTCCCTATGGGTGAGTCTGGCGCCCGAGGTCGAAATCAGGGCTAGTGAGCTCCCCGGTGAGGCGGCGGTACCCTCCGCCTAGTTTTCCTCTATTTTAGCTGGCCATGGCATCAAGGGGTCTGGCAGGTTGCCGCGTTGCTTTCAGCGGCGGACCTTGACGGCTGGCTGTGACGGGTGTTGGGGTTTCAGGCTTGTGCACCGAGGTTCCCCTACCCCTGTTCTACCTTGGTGTTGGCGACCAGGGGATCCCGCCGTGAGCGGCTTTGACTTTGGTGTTGGGCTGGGAGAACTTGGGTGAGGGTCCTTTGGTGTCGTTCCCATGGTGTCCTTTTATGATGGTTTCGGGCCCTTTTGGTCCAGTTCCTGTTAGCCGTGTAAGGAGTTTCTAGTTCCGTGTTTTGGCTAGGGGCTTGGTCTTCCCGTTTGGTTGCCTTAGGTGCTGGTCTGCTTGGAGTGTTTGGGAGTGGCTCATTGGCTGGTAGGGAGGGCTTTAGTTTATTCTAACTTTTAGGTTTTTTTTCTTGTGCTTTTCGTAGGCGTTGTGTGGTTCTCGGCTAGGCTTGCTGTCTCCTTCATTGCAAGAGTCTCCTGTCCTCAATAATTACCTCGGAAGGCAGCCGATCGGCGAGAGTACTCGAAAGTACGTCTTTGCTTTCGAACCGAGGTCCTCTGGCAAGGATAGTTCCGATTCGTCTGAGCACCAGAGGTTTAACGCGAAGGTTCCATTAAAAAAACCCCAACGAGATACTTAGAAATTCGATACCAAAGCAAAAGGGAAAGAACCCGATGAGGGAAGGATCACGAGATCGAGAAATTCCTGATCAAAATCCCTTTCAGAAAGGATAAAATCGACGACAAAACCCTATCAAATGAACCCTCGAGAATTTTTTGAGAAGATCGCGGCCAGAAGAAGGGAAAATCAACAGAGCACTCATGAGGAGACCAAGATATTGAATCCGAGGCCTCGAAAACCGATTCAGATTAATATTTTTTTATTAGTCAAATAATGTATGCATTCGATTTATAATCAGTTTATTACTACTTATTTTTGTACGTTTGTATTTTTCATTATACAACATTTATATGGATGGCATATGGATACAAAGGTTTTTTATTTTGGTATTTTCATTTAGTAACATGATTTTATTATATTCTTATTTGTGGTTTATGTATTCAAACTTCGGACGACACTTTTTTTGAACCTTTAAAACAAAATAACCAAAGAAAGTATGAGGGGCATGACCATGTTTTCAAATCGAGTGGTTACTGGCGGATATCGATTTTGTTGATAGAGGAGACGAGGAGGAGGGGTGAGGGGGCGGCGGTGGTTGTGGTTGGAGAGATTAGAAAGAAGTAAACTTTTGAAGATATATCAATTTTTTTTTTAAAATATTTATCACATAATCAGTAAAGATATTGTTTCCAAAAGGTATGCATAACTATTTGTGTGCTTTGATTGGGGACATATATTATGAGATAACTACTTGGAATATGTNTTAGCCATTTTCCACTATGTTGCTCACTGAATTTAGTAGTTATAAAACTTACGTAGGTCCAAATGGCAAAGCTGCTTTAGTCCAAAAAATATGTAATTTATCCTTTAACATAAATCTTTAGTAATTTCATTTTCTTTAACCTTAGAGCATCTCTAATAACAATAATACTACACAAACCCCCTTTCTCTATTCCCAATATGCCACATCATCCAAAACCTTATTCTCACTCCTACATATATAAACCTCCAATAATAATAAACCTCCTTTTTATGGTCCCACATGTTTCCCATTTATTTTTATAATTAATATTATACTCTTATTTTTTATTTACATTTTAAAACTATAACTTCACTTTTATTTTTATTTAATCTAAATGTTTCACATATTTATAATTATAGATTAGTAATTAAAATAAAACTGGAATTAGTCATAGATAAAAAAAAATAGCGCAATTTTATGGCATAAAACGAGTTCGATACGTTCTTCGAAAAAAAATGAACGAGTTTTTTCAAAGTATGTTTTCGTTAAAATAAAACTTCAATTAATTTAGTATAAAAAACCAATTTTATAGTATAAGAACAAGTTAGACTGGTTGTTGAAATAAAAACAAGTGAAAACGAGCTTTATCAAATTAGAACAAACGCCAAAAAAAATTGGGGTACTTTTACAATTTCAAATAAAGAAAAAAATACATATTATTGCACACGGAAGTTTCGATGAAATAAAATATAGATTAACTAAATTATTACTCTTGTTAATTAGGTTCATTCCAACTATGCTCAATAGGTCGTGCCTAAGTTGATGATGGACTTCTCGATCTTGCATCTCGGCTCTTATTTGTAAGTACCGATGAAAATTTCCTGGATGGCCTTGTCGTGCTTGCACTGGAGGCTCAGTGTCATCATTGGCCCATTTTGTTGCATCATCACCCTCATCCTCAATTATCATATTATGTAAAATAATACATGATAATATTATTTCATTAAGGTCTTCTTTATACCAAAAACGAACCGGGCCACGTACGATTGCCCATCTTGACTAGAGCACCCCAAAAGCACACTCAACATCTTTCCTTGCAGCCTCTTGCCGTTGCTTGAATTTTCTTTTTTTTTTTGGATCATCTGGGCACTGGAAGTTCTTGACAAACGTTGCCCATTCCGGATAGATACCATCTGTTAAATAATATCCTTTATTATATTGGGTTCCATTCACTGTAAAATTTACGTCAGGTGCTACCTCGTGTAAGACATCATTAAATAATGGGGACTCGTGCAATACATTGATATCATTGCGTGACCCAACAAGTCCAAGAAAGGCATGCCAGATCCACAAGTCTTGTGAGGCTATCGCTTCAAGTATTATCGTTGGTACACCATGATCTCCTCGAGTGTACGAGCCTTGCAAAGCAACAGGACAATTTTTCCACTCCCAGTGCATACAGTCAAGGCTCCCCAGCACTCCAAGAAAACCATGCTTCTCCTCGTGCAATGCAAGTAGTCGTTGGATGTCAGCAACATTAGATGAACGTAAGTATTGAGATGCAAATACCTGACACACAGCTCGACAAAACTCCATAAGACTTCTATTTGCCGTTTGCTTTGACATGCGCAAGTATTCATCACATTGATCGGCAGGTGCTCCGTATGCTAGTTGGCGTATAGCCGCGGTACACTTCTGAAAGGGTGAAAAGCCCTGTCTACCAGATGCATCTGTTTTGCTCTTAAAATAATCAGAATAATTTTTAACTGAATCGACAATACGAGAAAATAAACGTCTGGACAAACGAAATCTACGACGGAAAAAGCCCTCGTGATAGGTGGGTTCTGTAGCAAAATTATCTTTTATTAGCAGAGCATGTCCGACATCACGACCTCGATGTACTACTCGCCTTTCTCGCCTACTTGAATTTTCACCTTGTTCGGCTTCTTCGAACTGATTAATCACAACCTCCATCAGGGAAAATTCAGCCTGCACCAGAGAATCATCAAGCATATTTTTCAGGAAAGCACGATATGCTACTTTATCATTGGTATTCCTAGACATCTTAAAAGAAAAAAATACTACAAAAACAGAAAGAAATTATTTGGTGGATGTCTGAGAGTACATTTGAGGCATCTATTTATCTATTTATAATGAGAAAAAGATAACATCTACTAAAAGTTTGGTGGGAATCATGTGAGTATCCATCTCATGCCTACCTTTCTTTTTCTTTTTGGTTGGTTGTCATTTTATTTGCACATAAATAACTAATGTATTTCATGGGCTTGTATTTAATATGGTACACAAAATAAAAGAAAAAAAATATGGTAAAATTTAAAATTAAACACAAAGGAGAAATCGAGTACACAATTAAATTAAATACAATACGAGTACATAATAATAAGAAACAGGTACATATGAAAATTAAAGACAAACACAAATTACTTAAAAATACAGTACATAATCATCATTAGAAAATTATTAAAAATTTAATTGAGGCCCAATTCCTCTTTCAGTTCAGCGAGAAGTGCGTAGTGAGCTTCTAATTCTTCCTCCCTCATTGTTGAAATGTCCTTCTTTAGCATTTCTCGATACGTCTTCCAAGACTCCATACGAACTAACTTTTTAAGTTCATTATGTTGTTTTTCATGTATATCCTTAACATGTCCAAAGACTTCAATCATACGTTCAGTTTTATGATCAGTGTTACTTCTCATGCTACATTTTACCTTTATCTTCCCTGCCTTTGCTGCCTTCTGACCAATTGGGCGACACACATAGCTCTCATCATCATCACAATTCTGCTCTAAATCTTGGCCAGATCCAGAAGTGTGATCTCCCGATTCAAACATTCTTGACTTTTTTCCTCCTCGACTTATCGTTGATGACCCTTGAAACTTAGGACTACTTTTTAGAATTTCCCAACAATGCAGCCATTTGAAGGCTCCTTTCCTCTTACCATCTCTATTCCACTCCATTAATGCATTTTGCAACACAATAGCATCATTTTCTCCACTCCTCTGGTCAGCTCAGAACCTATTTATTGATGCATTGAATTTTAGACAATCTCCATGAAAAGCATAAAAATGAGATTTTACCGACTCCATAGATCTTTCAATAAAGTCCCGAGCTTGACCATTTTCATTGTAGTATTGGGTGATTTGCTTCCAAAAGCCATCTGAACTCTGTTGAGCCCCAACAATCGGATAACTCGAGATAGTGCAGAAAGCTCGACAAAGCAACATATCTTCGTCTTGTGTCCACGATTTTGCAGACGATTTCGCTCCTCTTTTTGGCTCAGCTTCCTTATTTTTTTGTATTTCTTTGTTAAGACAAATGTTGTCAAGGACTTCAACCTCTGGTTCAGTACTACCTCTTACGGCATCTTGTGAACCAGTACTCATCGTTGTTGGCATGAAACTACTTTGTTGAAAAGGTATGCAAATGAGTTTGGCATATTATATTGGGATGCCATTGACCACATATACTGAGATTGTTATTCAGGGGCTTGGTTGGAAAAAGAAGACATCGGTTGATATGAACAATTTTTGAATTGGTGTTGCAATTGCATTCTGGGAAATTGACCAAGTGCGAGAGGTATGTTTCGACTATAGCGAGAATTTACAGAAGACGGGCTATCGTCTTCAGAAGAATTAGACATATTAAAATTAGGAAATTTTGGGTTTCTGTCCATTGAAATACAAGAAAACAAGAGGTATTCTTTTGCTTGAGTTTTTCATCAACCGAATGTTCAATTATATAGATGTATTCAGCTATTCATTATTACTATATACAATACAAATTATCATGATAAGATAGATAAGGCACAAAGTTAAAAAAAAAAAATTCAGTCTTTTCTGTTGAAATGACAACACTATTTCTCAAAAGCTATTTTTTAAGTAAATATATACTATAAAAAATAAAAATAAATAATAAAATAAAAAGCTTGTTAATCTTTACGTCCAATTTCATAGTTACAAATTGCAAACCATACTGGCCACTTATGTGTGTGTATATATATGTTGAATTATTATTATTATTATTATTATTATTATTATTATTATTATTATTATTATTATTATTATTTGTAGATATTTTTTATGTACTTTATAATACGAATAACGAAAAAATAAAGTTATATTTTATTGCACATTCTCTTGATTTATAAAAATACTGTTTCTAACAATTAAGTTAATATATATATATATATATATATATATGTAAGGGATCATATGAGAATGACTCTTAATGCGAGAAATGAGAATGAACCTGGATCATTGGATCTACTACTTCAATGGTCATGATAAAGTCAAAATTAAATAAATAATAGTTAAATATGAGTGGCAGTAGGGTAAATAAGTATCAAAATCGTGGCCAAATATATGATTTTTACCACTCAATAGGGACAAACTAGTCATTACATATTTATTAAATAATCAAACACTAATTGTGGGCCCCACCATTAACCCTTACCCTTCCCATCTTACACACACAAACACACACAACAGATCTGAATTTTTCAACGCACACACGTCTCACACACACACACACACACCCACGGCGGCACTACAGCCCACAACCACCGACCGTCGTCTCCAACATCACCCAGAGCCGCCTCGCTATCGCCCGATCCCGCCACCCACCGCCGGTCGCCGCCCACACGCCACTTGTCGTCGTTGCCATCCATCTACCACCTGCAGTCGACCTTAAAACACATCGCCGCCGTAAAGGAGATGCTCACGACGACGACGTTATGGCCACCGATGAAGCCCGTGTGGTGCTCGCTGGCGAATTTGGCCATTGGTGCAGTTTTCTCAGAACTGGTCTGTTTGTCCCATTTTTGTTGCGTTTTTCTTACTTATTTTTTATTTCTTTTTCTCCAGTTTTAGGTCTTTTCATTCGTTTTTAGTTCGTTTTGTATATTATTGTGTGTTTTCCTTTATTTGGTGTCTTTCTGTATTTTTCGGTCGTTTCTCGGTTTTCTTCGCTTTTGTGTTCGTCTGTGGTGTGTAGGTCAGGTGCCTCGTCGACTGTGATTTTAAAGAGAAAAATATTTTTGGGTAAGCCCAATTTGTAGAGGGCTTCATTGGCGACAAGCAGGAAAAAACGGAATCGAATTCCGAGTCCAGACGAACCCGAACGGGCCCGAGAAACTAAGTCGAGCATGCTGTCCGGACCGCCGCGCCAGGCCCTCGCGCCGCTACACCCGCCATGGGCCTTCAGACGGTGCATCTCCCAGTACCGCGCCGCGGAGCGCCCCGCGCCGTGCCAGCATTCCAGCGCCGCGCCACTACACTCCCCGCGCCGTGACTACCGCGCCCAGGTCTTCTCTCCACGCCGCGACGCTACGCGCGAGACTTACCACGCCCCGACAGAGCACTCACGCACCGGACCTGCCACGCCGCTGAGAAGCCCTGCATCGCGGAGCACTACCCTGCTGCGCCGTGCCCTCCTTGCCGCACCGCGACGCGCCCATCTGCCGCGCCGTGCCTGAGCCACCACGCCATGATGCTGTGCCAAGTATAAATATGGATCGGGCTCGAAAGAAAAAGGGGACCTCTCATTCCCACGCGTTCCAGAAACAAGAAAACCCTACCCTTCGTCCCTTTCACTTGTTTTTCATTGTTTTCTTCATATTTTTCATTGTTGAACACGGATTTGCACTCGGATTTTGCTACTGCTTTTGGAGTAATCTTGTTTATCAGATTCAACTCTCAATTTCGGTTAATCGTAAGATTTTCTATTCTTCTAATCCATAAATATGTTTGTCTTGATTTGTGAGATTGTTTGTGTTGAATCGATCATGAGTAGCTAAATTCATATGCTAGTGATAGGGGATTGATGTTTTGATATCGTTTGTGATTGTCGAGCTCAGGATTGTTCAATTTCATACGAGTTGATCTTTTTCTAGGGTTTTTCAATTGTCGGGCTTGAGTATTTAGAATTGTTGAAGGGTGACACTTCAATCACCAATTGTTTACAATTGAGTTCGATTTATTCTTGCTTGATGTTGGTTATTCTATACGGACTAGTTGATTAAACACTTTCTAGTCTACTTTAATCGACTCTTAGAACCGAAAGGGGAGGAGTCGGTCGAAATAGGCTCGTATGAGCTAGGCTTGTTCGTAACTATATTGCCTAGGAGTTAAATGAATTGCTAATTTGTCGTTCTAGTTTGTTCTCTTGTTACGAAAAGTTATTGAGAATGAGTGCTTGAACGTGTCGATTAGTCAAATCACTTAACTGAACAATCTCTTGCTTGACAATTACATTTTCGAACCAAAACGGATATCCCCGACTCCCTAGCTCCTTAAATCCTACTAGTTCTTCGTCGTTGCTTGCTATTTCTTTGGCATAATTTTAATTACTTTAGTAGCCGATAATATAAACCAAAACCAATCATTTGAATTAGAATGTTTAGGAATGTTATTTCTTTTATTAGTGCTTGAATAAACGTACAGAATATTCCGGCTGACCTTCCTCGTGAGACACGACCCGGTGTTCGAATCTTTCTATTCTACTCCGGAAAATTATTTACAACAAATTGGCGCCGTTGCCGGGGAAGGTTTAGGACATATTTTGTGCGCTTATTCATCTTACTTTTCGTGTTTCTTTTTGGTTTTGTGTTTTTCTTGTTTTCTGTGTTTTTTTTTCTTATTTTATTTTCTTTTCTTTACTATTGGTGCTCGTAACCCGTTGTTTGTTTGAGTGTATGCGTACCAGGAGTGGACGTAAACTCTCTCCAATCAACAAACCCTTCAATGAGAGCCTGAGAGAACTGCTAGACGAGCTTACTCTCGAATCAAACGAAGAAGGCGAGCACTGACTAGAATCATCCGAGGGGAGTAACTCAGACATGGCTGATCAACAACCGCCTCGCAATATCCTTCGAAACCTGGCCCAACCCATGATCGGGCCAATCACTTCTTGTATCCGGCTGGAGCAAGACGCCCGAAACTATGAGCTGAAAATGGTCCACTACAATTAGCTTCCATCATTCCACGGGCTCCCCAACAAAGACCCGCTCCACTTTCTTCGGGAGTTTTACGACGTCCTCCAAACGTTCCCTTTGCATGGGCTAACCGAAGATCAGCTCAAAATGCGGTGTTTCCCAGAAACTCTAAAGGACCGGGCCAAGGCTTGGTTCATGACTCTCGCCCCGGATTCTCTAACAACTTGGGCCGAAGTCTACGCTAAATTCGTTGGGAAGTACTATTCCCATCAGAAGACCCAAGATATCCGGTCTCAGATAGTCTCTTTTGGTCAGCTGCCAAACGAGCCCCTTCACGAGGCCTGGGAGCGTTTCAAGGATCTACAGAGGCAATGCCCCTACCATAAGCTCTCCCCTAGGCTGTTAGCTAATTGCTTCTACGACTCTCTCGATCAGAACTTGCAGTATATGGTGGATACTGCAGCCGGAGGGGACATTGGAGGCAAAACGATGGAGGAGATGATTGTGATATATGAGACGATGAGTGCGAACTCGTCTCAGAAGAGCATCAGAGGAAAGAGGGCGACAGTGCAGGAGATTGGAACGAGTAACAATGCCATGGCCGAGCAGCTAGCCGAGCTCACGGAGCAGATGAGGGTACTGAATGCTAGGAGTTCCTCACCAATTCGGACTATGGCCGTAAATGCTTGCGGCGCATGTGGAGTTCAAGGACACAGTTCTGAGGTGTGCCATATGGCTCTCGAGCCAAATTATGGAGGGCAAGGAGCTGAGGTCAATGCAGTGCAAGGATATCAGAACCGGCCCGGGAACGACCCGTACTCTAACAGATATAACCCCGGGTGGAGAAACCACCCAAGTTTCTCCTGGTCTAACAACAACTCCCACCAGCCGCCTCAGCCTAACTTTGTCTCCCATCAGCAACAACCCAGGGGACAAATTTTAAGGTTGCCAGCACCAGAAACCGGACAAAGCCCGCCAAACTCAGACGAAAAATTGGATAAAATTCTTCAGTACATGGCCAATGGTGAGCAGCGGAGTACGAATAGTGAGGCTTCCATTAAACGTTTGGAAACACAGCTGGGCCAGCTAGCCACTCGGGTGGGGAACATTGAGGTGGAGCTGAAGAAAGACAGATTGCCGAGCCAGCCGGAGCATGCAAATGCGGTAACCGTAATTATGCCTGAGAGAGTGCCAGAGGAAAAGGTGGGCCCGAAAAAGCTCACCCAAATGGAAGACACCCCAGTGACACTACCACCAGAGCCTACTTTACACAGATCTCCGAACCCCTACAGACCGAAGATTCCCTTCCCGAGCCGACTCTTGGAGGAGAAAGACCGAACGATGATCCGGGACCTTCACGCGATGTTGGCTAAGGCCAATGTCGATTTATCTCCTCCCGACGTGATGAAGAAGATACCGGCTTACGCGAGATTTTTCAAAGAAGTGGCAGCAAATAAGCAGAAACTCGGAAACGGCGAAGAAGTGCTCTGGTGTGAAGCTGCACGTGTCTTTCAACAAAACTTGCCGAAAAAAGAGAAGGACCCTGGAGGCTTCGTGATTTCTATGGCCTTTGGGAATGGGGAAGAGACTGTTGGGATCTGTGAGGATCTCGTTATGTACAAATCACGAATTCAATAGCAAACGTAAACCTATGCGCAGCGGATCTAAAGGTTTGATGTAGAGAACTTACGGCTTAAAATTTATGTAGATCTGGCTGACCACGAACGGTTGACCGCAATTGATTGACCGCAAATCACGTCTTGGGTTGCACGAACAAGATCAGATCAAAACCGGATAAACGAGATTTTGCTGCCAGGAACCTTCCGGCGGCGCGTGAGGGCGCGTGCGGCATCGGATTCCGACGACGTCGGTGGCGATGGAAAGCTCTCGTCGAGACGGTCGTCTGGGTATACTGTACGTCTCAATAGGACTTCCGGTTAGTTCTGTAGGTCAAAATATATTTCGTCTCGGTTTACCTACAGATCTTATACTGTATTACTCAATACACCCTTCTTCAACTTGTACCAGTGGAGCAACAAGAAGAAGATAAAGCTCGAATGAGATTAGAGAGAGAGAGAGGCGTGGGCGTGTATATCTCGTGAATATAATTGGGATACTCTTCTCATGAGCTTAATGATGTATATATAGAGCTACAGTAGGGACCCTAAGGAGATTAGGAAAAGGGCTCCTTAATTAATTAGACTAACTGTGGGCCCAACCCACTCCTCTAATTAATTAAATAATATTAATGGGCCACCAACATTATATTATTGCACTCCCTTTCCCTAGCCCAAATTACATTTGAGACTCCAATAATAATTACTCGATTTACCTCCCCACGTTTAAGATATAATGTCCATTAATTAATTTGATTACTGACAATCAAGAATTAATTAATTTATTATTATTTCACCGAAGCTAGCGCTCGTTTATCACATTCATATTATGCCGGAACTTAATCCACCTGCAGGGTTTAGCATAACAATCCTTCATGAACTCACTCTGGGGACATCATCAAACTAACGCACATGGTGACCGTAAATATCCTAACAGCACATCCTATATATAATAATATTACCCAAAACAGTAGGAATATTAATCCAGCGAACTGAACCTCACCCATGTGAATCAAAGTAATATATATTATATATATCTGCCTGTTTAATATCTTACGGGTTAAGAGAACACATTAATTAACCGAGGCCTAGTTCATTTACGACGATCAGTATAAAATGAATTTCTCCTCTCTGGGATCCTGTTCAATACATAAATGTACTAGCGCAACTAATCAGTCAAGACAAACTGTACAGTTGACACTACAACCGTTCGGATGGGGTGTTCATGTCCATCTAGGTTGTGAACAACTATTCTTGTTCGCAAGTAACTGACAGAGTGATCTTCGGTTCGCCCGATGACGACCCACCCTATCTAAGTGCAGAACAACAGAACGTAGAACTTGTTTAATCTAACATGATTCTCATTCATAAAGGGTAAATGTGTAATATCATGCAAAGCCAAGCTTTCAGTATATAACACTAATAGAGACATCGGGGTTGCTTGACCTAGGAGCGAGCATAAATCTCATGCCACTTGCAGTCTATCATAGACTTGGGTTCGGGGAGTTGAAGCCCACCAAGATGCGCTTACAGCTTGCAGACCGTTCATTCCGTCATCCCGTAGGAATTGTGGAGGACGTGCTTGTGCGAGTGGGGAAGTTGATAGTCCCTGTGGACTTCGTTGTGCTAGATGTGGAGAGCGTTCAAGAAACTGACAAGGAGCACACCATCCTCCTCGGACGACCCTTCATGGCGACCACTAGCACGGTCATCGATGTGAGGAAGGGGACGGCGAGCATGACAGTATTGGGCGAGTCCATTGCCGTTTCTGTGAGAGAGACCCAGCCTGAGCCGCAGGCAAAGTTGGTGGAAGAGTGTGCATACCTCTGGGTGATTGAGCAGCTAACTGAGAAAGCGTGCATTCGAGAGCATGCTAAGATGTCATTGCAGGACCGAGCTAAGATGTCCAGAGAGTTGGCCCGATCCCAATGGGGGGAGAGATTTGAGCTGATGAAGGCCCACCGTTGTTCGGGGCCCGACTACCGCCACCCTCCACCCGCACCACCGGATTCACAGTGACTAGTCTAGTCACTGTACCATGTATGCTTGTATCTTTCCCTTCTCTTAATTTTCGTTTTTGTTTTGGTTTTTCTGTCTTTTATGTTGGTTGATTATGTGGGCAAACTTTCCTAGCACTGATGATCGACAATGTGGACATTGTTCGGTTTTTAGTGTGGGGGAGTTTTTGCATGATTATGTGCCTTAGGTGGTTGACCAGGTCTAGTTCTTTTAGGTTGTTTTCATTTTCTGTTTTTATTCTAGTGTCTTTTCTTGAGTCAGCTGTGTGTTTTTGAGTATGGATTATGGTGAATTTTGAGATTTGTTGATGATTGTTGATGAGGTTGAGGAGATGTGATGATGATCATGACCAGTATGCTTTGATGAACTTGATGTGTCGTTTTGTTGGACATTTATTTACCCTATGTGAGGTTTGAGCCTTAGTTGTTTCTTGAGAGACATTGGTCGAAATTTGTGTTGATCAGAACTTGCTTTGAGTTTGTTTTGAAATGAAGCGATTGTAGTTGTGATTTGTGAAAATGATTGAGGCATTCCTTTGACATAGCTTGTTTTAGCCTTTTCATTGTCCCTTGAACTTATATTTTCACTAGTAGCCCGTTGATCCTTGAATCGTATTTCCTGTCAACCGATTCGACTGAATTATTTGAGATTTGATAATGTACTTGATATGATGACGGAGCTTTCTAATATGTGTTGATAAGGTATAGAACTTGTTTGGGTTGCATTTTGAGTGCTTGAAAAAAAAAAAAAAAAAAAAAAATAAATAAAAAAAGGAGACTCGCAAGACGGACTAAAGGATACTACTCCGCTTACTTGTCGAAATTCTTTGACGAGTAATGAGTATTGGGAAACCTATCTAGGAAACTTGGATGACCTCCAATGTTTAAACCTGGAGAATGTCGTCTTGATGTCTTAGTCTTGTTAGGAAAAAGCAAACTCCTTGAGTCAT
>BKCP01007848.1:1725546-1751267 GCA_008636005.1 Striga asiatica | reverse complement strand
TCGAATGACGATTAATAATAAATAAAAATTAAGTGACTTATTAAATTATTAGACGAGAATATCCAATTAAATAATAATAAGTCTAAACGAGAAATGTCGAGCAAAAATACGATATAGACAATTAGGTAATTAATACTTTTTGACAAATAAATCATATTAGACATTTAAAAAATTTTAGCATTCAACAAATGATAATAACAATAACAAAAAAAGGCAGTTAATAATAATAAAAATAATAAATAAATAACTCCCAAATATTCAATAATCAAATGGGGCATTACAGACTGGGAACAACACACGAACAGAACTGGATCACAAGAACGGGATGACGGGATCAGGTCGTGTCGGATCTCGCGGTCGTGTGGGCTGTCGTGCGCTGATCGGATCGTGTCGCTGCAGCTGCTCGTGTCGCGATCGGCCGGGCATGTCGTGTCGTGATCTGGTGGCGCGTCGCGGCGGTCCGTCGGCTCCGGCTGGCAGCGATCAGCGACTGGTCGACGGTCCTCAGCTTCGGTTCGTGGATCATTGACTTCTGTGGAAGATCACCGGGTCTCGATTACCTATGGATCTTCTACTGTATTACTCAAACACCTTCTTCAAGTTGTACCAGTGGAGCAACAAGAAGAAGATAAAGCTCGAATGAGATCTAGAGTGAGAGAGATATGGGACGGCCGAATTTCTCATGTGTAATGTGATGTATCTCTTCTCATGAGCTTAATGATGTATATACAGAGCTACAGTAGGGACCCTTAGGAAATTAGGAATGTGGCTCCTTAATTAATTAGACTAACTGTGGGCTGCTCCTTAATTAATCTGACTAACTGTAGGCTAAACCCACTCTTCTAATTAATTAAATAATATTATGGGCCACCAACAAAATATTATTGCAGTCCCTTTTCCTAGCCCAAATAACATTTGAGACTCCAATTATAATTACTCGATTTATCTCCCCACATTTAAGATATAATGTCCATTAATTAATTCGATTACTGACAATCAAGAATTATTTAATTTATTATTATTCACCGAAGCTATTGCTCGTTCATCACATTCTTATTATGTCGGAACTTAATCCACCTACAGGGTTTAGCATAACAATCCTTCATGAACTCACTCTGGGGACATCATTAAACTAACGCATATGGTGACTGTAAATATCCTAACAGCACATCATACATACAACAATATTACCCAAGACAGTAGAAATATATTAATCCAGCGAACTGAACCTCACCCAAGTGAATCAAATAGTGTATACTGCATATATATGCCTGTTTAATATCTTACGGGTTAAGACAACGCAATAATTAACCGAGGCCTAGTTCGTTTACGACGATCAGTATAAAATGAACTTCTCCTCTCTGGGATCCTGTTCAATACATAAATGTACTAGTGCAAGAAATCAATCAAGACCAACTGTACTATTGACACTACAACCTTTCGAATGGGTGTTCATTTCCATCTAAGTTGTCAACCACAATTCTTGTTTCGCAAGTAACTGATAGAATGATCTTCTGTTTGCCCGATGATGACCCATTCTATCCAAGTGCAAAACAACAGAACGTAGAACTTGTTTAATCTAACATGATTCTCATTCATAAAGCGCAAAAATGTAATCCAAAGCCAAGCTTTCAGTATATAACACTAACAGTACTAAGTACTAGAAAAAGAGTACTAGTGTTGCATAATGTTGGTACTAATACGAAGAGAAATTGGTATCGGTTTAAAAAACATAACTTCCTTAAAACTTGCACATCATTTTTGTTTTTTCTACAACTTAGGTACTAACTAAGGAAAATGAGTACTAGTGTTTCATAATGTTGGTACTAATACGAAGAGAAACTGGTATCGGTTTTAAAAACATAACTTCCTTAAAACCTCCACATTATTTTTTTCCTTTCTGCAAAGTAGGTAATAAAAGCTGGAAAAGTATGTATAATATTGCATAATGTTGGTAATAATACAAAGAGAAACTGGTATCGGTTTTAAAAACATAACTTCCTTAAAACCTTCATGTTGATATCCGACTTGATTGAGATTGAAGACAGAGATCAATTGCTTTATTTACGAGATAATCTTTCAGAAAAAGGGTTGACTTAAGACAAGTCGGTTACAAGGCATTATTTATTAATTACCGACTTCCGAAGACTGTCAGAGAAACCAACTATCGAAACAAATACAAGTAAACCGACTATCGTAAAGTCAGCTGGAAGCATCTAATTGGACCAACAAAATGAAAAGGCAATCATTGATGTTTCCCACCGCTTAAAATGAAGCAGCTCAACATTAAATGCGTCTTTATCCATTTCGAGCAAGAAGACAAAAATTACTGTACTATAAATAGCAGAATTTATGATAGTACAGTGGCTTCTTCTTTTTTCGTTTTTAAAAACGTATGTTACATGACAAAATATGATCTCGGTTGACAATAAAAACCGACTTCTGTACTCTTGTAACTATATCGAATAAACTTTGCACTTACAATTATTTCAATAATCTCACATCAACTGTATTTAATTTCCCGTTGTTAAATTCAAGACAACAACAGTTTGGCGCTAGAGGAAGGGCGGAAACCTTCGATCAGTTGATTGCTTGAGCAAATACACATATACCAAGAATGTCAAATTCTTGACGAAATGAACGAAACCCAGAAACTGGAATCAATTGTCACCCAACTCATACAACTGGAAATTCTGCCGTGCCATCTATGTCAATCGATTATTCTGTTTTGTTTCAAGATCCAGAGTTCTTGAAAAATCTAACTGACTTTATGGCACGAACAAGAATAGAACCGACTGCAGCAGCCAATCATCAACCTCATCCTTCACATGTTCTACAAAGAAATGATATTCCTGCAGCGTCACATGCAACTTCTCATCCACGAATACATGAATCACGACGTGACGTTGCAACTCCAAATCGTGGAGTAATTCCTGTACAAACTCATATTCCAGAGGCAGTACGATCTGAAGCAACTGTAGAAAGTCATTCTGGACGTCAACCACGACAACCAGCCCCTTCGTTACCAGAAATATCACAACATAATCAACCGTCTGATTTGCGACGCACTCTTGAACAAAATCATATTCGCCGTGAGCAAAATGAGTTACGTCGTCTAATTCAAAGAAATCGTTTAAGACGTGAATCTGAGGAGCTGAAAATGTTAAGAAAAAGAGTTGCTGAGCTAGAAACTCGACAAAACAATCATGAGGAATCACGACAACAAATTCCAATGATGGAAGGGATGTATCAAGAGGTTGAGACTCCATTAGCCCCTCATTTGACCAGGGAGCCTCTTCCAACCAAAGTAAAGGTTCCACAGATCGGTTTATATGATGGAACTTCAGATCCTGATGCTCATCTTGGTCAATACACTTCATGGATGGATCTTCATGGAGCAACCGAAGCACTCAGATGTCGGATGTTTTCATTAACTTTGGGACCACGAGCTCAAAAGTGGTATCATTCCTTACCCCGATGTTCAATTTCCACATGGCAACAATTGAGAACGGCTTTTCGATCTCATTTTATTGGGGCCCGGGTTTCTTTAATTCCCAAAGAATCAATTGCAAATATCGTACAAAAAGACGATGAGAGCGTAAAAGACTATATTACTCGGTTCAACGAACGCATACAAAATATGGAACAATGTCATCCCGAAACGTTGTTAGTCACAGCCATAGCTGGATTGAAGCCAAATTCATTGTTCCGTTGGAGTATTTGTCAGAATAAACCGACTTCGTTTCAAGATTTTCTAGCTCGAGCTCAACAACATATTATAGCTGAAGAATCAATGTCGGTTCCCAATATCGACTTTTCCTCGCCAAAGTCGGAAGTCGGGCAAGAGTCAAAAAAGAAGAAAAACAAGTTCTTCAAGCAGAATAAGTCTCGATTCGGAAATCCTAAAATGCCGGAGGCACAAAAAGCTAGAACCAAATATCTTAATGAAGTCAAATCTAGCTATCAGACGGTATTTTCGGCAGGGGCAGCAACTATATTTGAAGAACTGAAAGGAAAAGCAATTCTTCCCGATCCTCGACCTGTGAGAACCCCGGAAGAAAGACTTGATAAGACAAGATATTGTTCATATCACAAGTCGGCGGGTCATAATACTGACGAATGCCTTGGTTTACTCTCCGCCCTATTACGTCTTATTGGACACCCTCAAGTTCAAAAGTTTGTTAGAAATGTTGATTATAAACGAAAGGGAAGATTGTTGGACTTACCAGATGACGAAGAAGACGAGGAACGTCCAGTTAACCCAAAACGGGTGAGGCCAAGTGAAAAAGAGGTGTTTATGATGAGCTCAGAAGAAAATAATTCGTTGAAAAATGCTGAGATGATGTACCGAGGAGGATACTTTAATCCTGACAATTCACACCATGTAACTCGGGTCAATAACAGTAGCAATACGTCGTCTGAATCACGGCGGCAAATAAAGGCATATGCTCGAAAGGCTTATAATTCGGGTAAAACTGTTTTGACAACCGACCTCCGAGATAAGATTAACGCTCGAAATAATTGTCCCATAACATTCAATGTGGATGATGCTAGCTACTTCGCTCACCCACATGCTGATCCTCTGGTAATAACGGCACCTATTTGTGGTATACCAGTACACCGCATACTTGTGGATACAGGAGCGTATTCAAGCATCCTAATGTTACGCACATTTGAGCAAATGGGAATTGATCCAACCGAGTTGAAACCCTGCAAAGATCAAGTACAAGGTTTTAATGGCACAATTACATCAACCCTTGGAGAGATCACTATGCCAATTCGGTTTGGAATTCCTGGACAAGCCTCGAAAGTCATTATGGAGACATTTAAGGTGATGGATCTTAAAAATCAATATAATGCCATTATTGGAAGAACAGCTTTATATAAACTTCGTGCCGCTGTCTCGATCATTCATTATGCCTTGAAATTTCCCACCAACCATGGAGAAGGAACTCATTATGGGGACCAATATGAAGCTCGTGGGATGGTATGGGTCAAGCCTTGGCATGAATCATGCGAACCAATGCATATGATGGAGAGTATCAAGAAGCATCAAGAAGACTCAACTCTCGTCAATTCGGAATCACACACTACCGAGATGGACCTTGACTTAACCAAATCAGACAATGATCTAACTTGTGATCGAGGGAAACATCCAGGAAAAGAACCAATCAAAGAAGAAGATGAACTTGATCCTCGAACTCAATTCAAGGAAAAGAATAAACTTGATCGAGCAGAACCATCTGAAGATGTTGAGACAATTTATGTTGATGATCCGATTTGTAAAAAGCCACTGCAAATTGGGGCCAGTCTCCAAGAACCAATACGTACTCGGCTCATCCAGTTCCTTAAAATGAATTCCGATGTATTTGCCTGGAAACATGAAGATATGAAAGGAATTAATCCAAAAATCGCTTCTCACCGACTTAATCTGGATCCAACAATCAAACCAGTGATCCAAAAACGACGTAAACTCGGTCCTGATCGACAAAAAGCCCTTGAAGAAGAAGTTCAAAAGTTAATTGATAATAAGTTCATCCAGGAAACAAAATATCTGACTTGGGTATCAAATCCTGTTCTGGTGAAAAAGAGTTCCGGTGCATGGCGACTATGCATAGATTTTTCCGACTTAAACAAAGCTTGTGCCAAAGATAGTTAACCATTACCACATATTGACTACATGGTAGATGCCACTGCCGGACACGAATTAATGAGTTTCATGGATGCCTACTCGGGATATAATCAAATTCCCATGGATCCAGAAGAAGCAGAGCATACATCTTTTTATTCGGCCCGAGGATTATATTGTTATACCATGATGCCATTCGGTCTAAAAAATGCTGGGGCCACATATCAAAGATTGGTTAACAAAATGTTTGCCAAGTTTATCGGTCATACAATGGAAGTATACGTCGACGACATGCTTGTTAAGTCGGTTCGTGCGACTGATCACATTAATCATTTGCAAGAGATGTTCAACATCCTAAGAGAGTATTCAATGGTGCTAAATCCGAAGAAATGCACTTTTGGTGTCGGTTCCGGTAAATTCTTAGGATATATTGTAACTCAACGAGGTATCGAAGCAAATCCCTTGAAGATAAAAGCCATTATGAATCTAACGCCTCCCACGTCGGTCAAAGGTGTCCAAGCCCTTACCGGCCGACTTGCTACTTTAAACCGGTTTATATCGAAATCAACAGATCGGTGCAAACCCTTTTTTGAATCCATTAAGAAGGGGAAACACTTTGAATGGACCGAAGAATGTCAACAAGCTCTAGAAAAGCTAAAAGAAATACTTCTTCAGATTCCAACTTTGCAGAAACCAATACCTGAATAAATGCTGTACTTGTACCTGGGAGTAAGCGATTCTGCTATCAGCGCAGTTCTTATCCGAGAAGAAGGACATCAACAATATCCAATTTACTACATCAGTAAGGCTTTACATGAAGCTGAGTTGCGATATCCCCCGATGGAAAAATTAGCATATGCACTTGTCATCGCAGCTCGGAAATTACGTCCTTATTTCCAAGAGCATTCAGTAACGGTACTTACTTCCTATCCATTAAAGTCGATCTTACACCGACCTGACACATCAGGAAGACTGATTAAGTGGGCCATTGAACTCGGTCAGTATGATGTTCATTATAAACCGAGAACTGCGATTAAAGCCCAAGTTTTGTCTGACTTTATCGCTGAGTTTACTCCCGCCATCGAAACGATTAATGAAAATCAACCATGGACTTTGTATGTTGATGGATCGTTAACACAACATCGAGCTGGTGGAGGAGTTATTCTGATAGATCCTCAGAATAAGATGTTTTGTCATTCTGTCAAATTTCTTTTTTCGGCGACAAATAATGAAGCTGAATACGAGGCCCTATTGTCCGGACTGAATCTCGCAGAATCTATGAATGTAAATAAGTTAAAAGTGTTCTTAGATTCACAGTTGCTAGTGAACCAAGTCCATGGAGAATTTGAAGTTAAAGAACCTCGGTTGCAACCATATTTGACACTCGTAAAGCAAAAGATGTCCCGCTTTGATGTTCAATTGGAACACATTCCTCGATCGCAAAACATTCCAGCTGACGCTCTTTCTAAACTTGCATCGAGTGCTGGAATGGAAAATGTTGAATATATCCAAGTCGGTCACCAAGAAATACCTTCTGTTGCTTTTGCCGAAGCCATGAATGCCGAGTTACAAGAATCACCGACTTAGATGACACCAATTATAACATACTTGGAAACCGGAGCTTTACCACAAAATCCAAAAGAAGCTCGAGCTCTTCGAATTCGAGCAGCTCGATTTACATTGAACAACGGGATCCTTTATAAGAGAGGATATTCAGTTCCCTTGTTGAAATGCTTGACTGAACAAGAGTCAAAATATGTCATTGAAGAGGTTCATGAAGGAATTTGTGGAAATCACACTGGTGCGCGAGCATTGGCATACAAAATACTTCGACAAGGTTATTATTGGCCGACTTTGAAGATGGATGCAATGAATTGGGTCCGCAAATGCATGAAGTGCCAAATATTTGCCCCGAATGTTAATCAGTCACCAGAATCTCTGAAGTCGATTTATAGTCCGTGGCCATTTGCTAGATGGGGGATTGACATAATTGGTCCACTTCCGACCGCAAAAAGAGGTGTTCGCTTCGCTATTGTAGCTGTTGATTATTTCACCAAGTGGGCTGAAGCTGAACCATTAGTTACAATAACCGAACATAAGGTGATTGATTTTATTTGGAAGTCGATCATATGTCGGTTTGGTGTACCGAGCTCAATTATAACCGACAATGGTCGACAATTTGAAGGAAAATGACTTGAGGCTTTCTGTGAAGAATATCAAATAAAGCACTTCTTTTCTTCGCCCTATCATCCTCAATCCAATGGACAAGTTGAAGCAGTTAACAAGATTATTAAAAATGGTTTAAAAGTTCGACTTAATGCGGCAAAAGGGGCCTGGCCTGAAGAATTGCCAAATGTACTGTGGGCTTATAGAACAACAGTTAGTCATGCAACAGGTGAAACTCCATTTTCTCTAACTTATGGGTCAGAAGCAATTATCCCTGTCGAACTCGGATCACCTACTTACCGAGTAAAGAGTTTTCAAGACGAAACCAACTCAGAAAATCTGAAAGCCAACCTGGATCTTCTAGATGAAACTCGACTCATGGCAGAACTTAAGAATGCTGCATACAAGCAGAGAAGTGAAAGATACGTTAACTCAAAAATAAAGCCACGGTCATTCAGAGTTGGTGACTTAGTACTTAAGAGAATTACTGGACCAGATCCGGGACCTTTAAAACCGAAGTGGGAAGGACCATTCAAAATCAATCAAGTACTCCCAAAAGGTACTTACCGACTTGAGAAACCAGATGGATTTACTCTTCCATATCCATGGAATGCCGTTTATCTGAAGAAGTATTTCCAGTGAATGTTTTCAATGTAACAATGACTTTGTACACATTTTGATGAATATAATGAAATTGTGTGCTAAAGAGTCTCTTCAAAAGAACCGAGATGTTTTCACTCGGTATACAGTTAGTCTTTATGTAGCCAAGCTTTTAACTTGGACAAGACTAATACTTAAAATTTTTGAAAGATATTTCGACTCTAAACCGAGCCTTATTAACTCGGTAAGTTATATCTTTCTCGCCCAAACTGATAACCTTCAAATACCAAAGTTCAGTAACTTGGAAAGGTTATGGACAAATTGAAATTAAGATTGGATAGTCTTTAGATTCAAATCCTGAAGATTGATTTGAAAAAGATAATATCCAAATTTCCATCTGAAAAGATGGTGTCCGCTTAAAAATTTAGTTTGGCCGACTTCTTAAAACTTTGAAATATTCAGCAAAAGTAAAATACCGTGTTGAATATAAATTGTGGATGAGAATAATCAAAAAGAAATTTTCATTCATACTAAATAAAACTATCCATTACAATCGAAAGTATGTGTCTCGACATGCCGAGGACACAACAAAAAAAAAAGAAAGAAAAACAATGAAACAAACAATCACGTTGACTTCGCTGGATCAACAACCGTCTCGGCAACATCAGCATCGTCTTTATCTTTGGCTGCTTCATCTACATCATTTTTGATGATCTGTTCATACATAATATGGCTGATAATGTCAAAGACTCGATCTTCTTCAGCCTTTGCAGCCTCTTCAACTTCAGTAAGAGTTACTGGGATGTGTCTGTCTAAAACCGCATCGTCTTCACCAACTCTAGGCATCTCGGTGGTAACTGGCTCATCAACCCTCTGAGATAACTCGGCAACTTTCCTTTCCAGATATGCTATCACAGCTTTGCGCAGTTGCTCAGGAGTCATCTTCTCAATCTCTTCTTCCATATTGATCTCAGCCAAAGTCTTGACATAAATGTTGGTGAGCACCGACTTCTTCTCCTTCTCGCCCTCAAGCACCATATTGACAAAAGCTCGACGCAGACGAGCTTCCCTTTTTCGGTCCGATTCAGAAACTTCAGAACTTGCTTCAGCTCCAATAGAAGCAAGAAGACCCTCACAGAAGCTCTTCTCGTCCTCATCAGCTTCAATATGAGTCGTTGCAATGGAGGGATTGAAGCTATGACTTTTAATTTTATGGAGGAGGAATTGACGAATTACCTCGATGTCATATAATCCGTCATCGAAGCGCTCAATAATCCAGCGTAGATTGAGACAAGTATTCATCTCGAACTCTCGGTCTTCGTCCTCAGAATCAGAGTCAGCTTTAGTCTTAAGTCTGTTGGCCTCCACCTCGAGAATCCTCCCAGCTCGGAGACCATCATTATATTTTTCTTCAGCGAGCTTCATCTTCTCTTCTTGAAGTTTACTGAGCTTCGCAAGATGAGCATCTCGGTCTTTCTTCAATAAGTCTTCAACTACAGACCGACTTCTTCGAGTCACCTCATGAGCTTCTTGTTCCTTGCGAAGAAGAGATTCACACCGGGACAACTGTTCCTCAAGCATTTTCACACGCTGTTCAGAGGCGATCACTTGGCTTGTCAGCTTCAACACATCGGAATCTAAGCTAGCCTTATCCGCCTTCAATGTCTCAATTTCGCTCTGAGCGATCGTAAGCTGCTCATCTTGTTCGGAAATTTTAACTTGCAGTTCTCTCTCTTTCGCCGCTGCTTCTTCTTTTAGAGATGCAAGGGCTCCATCTCTAAGTTCCAAGGTGTGTTTTTTCTCGTCCACTTGTGCTGCATTTAGTCGGAACTCGTCTTCGGCCATCACTAAACTAACGAGCGCACGACCAAGACAAGCTTTTGCATATTTGAACTTGTATGCACTCGGAAGGGACGACACACCAATCTCAGACCTCGGGTCCCATACCATCATTGGGACCCGAGCAACATCAACAACATGGCCAGGTAGTTCGACCGTACTTGAAATCTCGGGAATCTCAACTGACTCAAAAGTCGAGAACCATTTCTCGACTGATTCCCGAGGCTGCCTAAAATTCAAGAACCGTTCTTCGTCAATAGGCAGGAAAGATCGATCCACAAGAGGTTCCTTCTTCTTCTTTCCTCGATCGCCGGCATCGTGTTTTTTCTTCTTTCGTTCCTCTGCAATGGGAACGTTCTCAGCACGCCTCTTCTTCGACCGAGTAGCTGGAACTTCACGCTCAACAACAGTTTCGTGGCCACCATCAGGCTCATCGGAAGCAATTTCAATAATTGAAGGAACTTCCACCGGAGTAGCCTCGATGACCGGCTCGACAACAGGCAAATCAGCAGTGGCAGCAGCCATTGGACCTGCTGCAGCAACGGCTAGAGGATTCGGCTGCGATATCTCGACAGCAGCATCTGATGTAACACCATCACCGATGTCGGTTTTTGGGGGATTCATGATCGGGTTCTCCAGATAAGCCTTCACCAATTTCTTACGACCCATTCCGGATAAGCATAATTCCTTACTTTTTCCGACTTTAGTTCGAAGGTCCAAATTTGGACTTTTTTGGCGGAAAGCTTTAGCGTCGCGGGTGGACTTGAAACCGAGGACTCCAATAAGTGGATAATAAACTGCACATACAAAATTGAGTTATTATAGCTCTCAAAAGCAACCGACTTCGCATAAGATCAAAAAATTTATTCAAGCCTACCTGGTTGAAACGAACTATCAGAAATTCCGGGACAAAGACCAGCAGCTTTCAATCTCGTATTCTTCAGAACTAGCTTGAAGCTACGCTGTGCCTTTTTCAACTTAAATAACTCGGTAATTCTTTCCTTCAAAGTTGAACCGAGTTTTGATCCTTTGCTTTTGGCTGCAAATAACAAAGTGTTGACCTGTTAGTACAAAAACAAGCAGAAGTCAGAACAACTCAGCGAAAAGAAGTAAAATAACAAACTTACAAATCGCAGAATTAATATTGATGGGAATTGTCATCCCATCAATTAAAGGTTTCGAAAAATTCGGAGTCTGCCAATCTCCTCCGACCCATAACCACTCTTCTTGAAATCCATGGAGTGACTCGGGAATGTCAGTTATCAGCTCGCCGATCTTCAATCCTTCTTGAGGTCTTCCCGCGCAGGCATAACAAATCAAAGGATCTGCTACTTGTCTATCAGCGCATCGTCTAAATGAATATAGATTCCTAATTTCTTCAACGGTGGGCATGTCCCAACCCTTTTCCTTCAACAGCACCATGAGACCGATAATTCTTTTCCACGAATTTGGTGCTATCTGACACAAACCGACTCCCCAATTTCTTAGATAGTCCGTAATTAAAGCAGGGAGAGGAAACCGAAGTCCTGATCTTAGTGAATCATCAAATACGCCGACACAGCCCGGCGGCGGACAAGTGATCCTTTCCCCAGGATAAGGAGCAAATAACTTAACCGAGGAGGGAATATAAACCTCTTCTCGTAGGATGACAATATCAGCATCGGTCAAAATACTTGGTTCTCCTCGGTATTCATCGATTGGTTCGGGCCACCGCCGAGCTGGACGTCTCCAATAGTCTGGAAGCGACATTGCATCTTCTTCGACTTGTTTGTCCTTCTCGACGATATCTCTATTCAGGTTTAGTCGTTTTACCAACAGGGGATCCCATCGATAATACTCGAGAGGCAATTCCAAATCCTCATCGGTCAAAATCGGAATATCGGAAATTGTCCGACTACTACTATCCTCAGTTCGAGCAGACATTTTTTCTTTCGAAATTGATGAAAGTGAAGGAAAACTCGAAATAGAACAAGAAAATAGAAAAAATTAGGGCAAAGCCTTACCGAGAATCGATTGCAATCAATTGACGAAGAGATGAAGAAATCGCACAAGCAACACGAAATGAAAATAGAGAAACTCGAATGGAAATGAACAGAGAAGTAAAAGCGAAGAATTCAAAGATGAAAAGTGAAGAAACCTTTGCAGTCGAAATCAATAGCTATTTAAAGGTTTTGATTTATTACCGTTGGCAAAATCTGGAAATGGCGCGTGTAACGAACGTGTCTTGAAATGGTGTGACGGTACAGTAATTATTAATACACGTGGACACGCTCAGAAACGCCATGTCGTTACACATTTATATCCGTTGGACCCATTAAATGCGGACACATCTTTTGAGAGCCGCCATGTCAGACCAAGTGCCATACGAGAAATTATAAATACAGCAAAGTGTCCTCATATCGGTAAACAAAGCAAAGCAAGTCGGAATAAAGCAGAACAACAAACGACATCAGCAGTTATTCAAAAAGTTCTAAATACCAACTAATGTCGGGGGCCTCACTGTTGATATCCGACTTGATTGAGATTGAAGACAGAGATCAATCGCTTTATTTACGAGATAATCTTTCAGAAAAAGGGTGGACTTAAGACAAGTCGGTTACAAGGCAGTATTTATTAATTACCGACTTCCGAAGACTGTCAGAGAAACCAACTATCGAAACAAATACAAGTAAACCGACTATCGTAAAGTCAGCTGGAAGCATCTAATTGGACCAACAAAATGAAAAGACAATCATTGATGTTTCCCACCGCTTAAAATGAAGCAGCTCAACATTAAATGCGTCTTTATCCATTTTGAGCAAGAAGACAAAAATTACTGTACTATAAATAGCAGAATTTATGATAGTACAGTGGCTTCTTCTTTTTTTGTTTTTAAAAACGTATGTTACATGACAAAATATGATCTCGGTTGACAATAAAAACCGACTTCTGTACTCTTGTAACTATATCGAATAAACTTTGCACTTACAATTATTTCAATGATCTCACATCAACTGTATTTAATTTCCCGTTGTTAAATTCAAGACAACAACACTTCACATCATTTTTTTCCTTTCTACAAAGTATGTAGTAAAAACTGGAAAAATATGTACTAATATCACATAATGTTGGTACTTATATGAAGAAAAACTGGTATCATCATATCATTTTTTTTCTTTCTACAAAGTATGTACTATATACCAGAAAATGAGTATTAGTTGTGCGTAAAGTTGGTAAAGAATTTTACAAAAAATGGTATCAGTTTACACAATATAACTTAACCTTGAATCCTTCACATAATATTTTCTTTCTACAGAGTAGGTACTTAAGAAGAGAAAAGGAGTACTATTAAAATCAGAAACCATACACAACAAACCAAACATCCACATTGCCCACAAAATCAAAATCATCATTATTTATAAAATCAAAACATCCTGATTGTCAACAAAACAAATTCATGTTGATGTTACTTTGAACTACGTTATGACTTGATCCTTTTAAAAGGTACGTAGGCAGCTTGGATAATTTCTAAGTTCAGTCATATTTTTGAAAAAAGATTATTTTGTTCTCTTATTAAGTTGATTGAGGATGAAATAAAGTAAATATGCAATCTCAAACTTTTCTAAGTAACGAGGCAAAAAAAAAAAAAAAAAAAAAAGAGAGAGAGAAAAAAGCAACAAATCACATGACTAGTTTATTCGAAAGAAAATAAATAATAACTATAAAACAAAGTTTAATATGTCATAATAACACTTACCAAACTCTTGCCAGCTCCTCGGTAAATCAGACCATCCAAAGAGTTATGATACACAAACTTATTGTCTTGAATGTCTAAGACCAGTAAGAAGAAGTAAAATTTCAACAACACCAGAAAGAAAACATACTTCACCCCAATCATAAGCCTCATCCAACATCAAGCACGGCAATAGTATTTCTAGTAAGACTAGAAGCACATGCATCCTAATCTTCAACTTTCCAAACACTTTTTTTTTTTATCATTCTTTGAACAACACTTATTAAATCACTCTACAAATAAAATGAATTTTTTCTAGTAAATTAACAATCAGTAAAATTAATATAGTATATTTGAATAAAGTACATGAACATATGTCGGCAAAAAGCGAAACGAGGATGACAACCACGCAGTATCTCCATAAAGCAATCAACGAGTTGAGAATCTAACTCGTTCCCAAGCAAAAAAGCACACATTAGTTTCCCTCGGATCAATATTCGATCATTGCTCCACATAGTTTTGCTACCAAAATTTGCATTTTAAATTAGTATAACAGAAAAAAAACAATTAAGAAGCTGAAGTAATTTATGTTACCTTAGGTGATTGCTTGCCAGGAATGATCGGATGGCTGCAGCATTCTCTTCATGCACACCCTCATGTCTGCAGAAATCCTCTCTTCCCCTATACTCATTCAAAGAACAATCATCGACATCACTCTTGTCACATTCCTACATTACAAAATAAATGGTTAGTTATATGAAAAACAACATGAACAATCACATAAATTACAGAAATAATCTTTTTCCTCCCTTCCCTCTCCCTCACCCTCTTCACCATGGAGGACGACTGTTTCTCCTCTGGTTGTCAGCGTGACACGCGCGAGCTCTAAGCACTGTGCTCAGAGTTCGACTCATCCAACAACCCTTTTTTCTATAGCCCTCTGCTCAAACCAGCATCCTCCATGACCAAGTCGATCAGTCGGTCTAATTCTTGAAACTCATTCTCAACAACTTTCTCTATCACCATCAGAGCCAATCTTCCATCAGTTCCATCTTCATTTTTTTTCCTTCTTTTTTTTTCCCTCCTCTTTTTCTTCCTCTTTTTTCTTACTCTTTCTCCTCCACTCTTTCCTCCTCAGTTTAATCAAAACCATCATCACCCTCAGTCTCATTTCTTTCAGCTGCCTGCTCTTTTTTTTTTCTTCATTCTTTTTGTTTTGTTCCTCTCCAACTCCAACACTTGAATATTTTGGCAATTCATCATTCTCATGACACACCATTGCCAAGAGTTGATTCTCAAACATTCCATGTACATTAAAGAAAAAAAATTAAAAAGAAAACATAACTTAAAGGATCCTTGTACCTATGAAAATCTATTAAAGCTAAAACATAAATTCTCGACCAAAATTAAAGGAAAACCTTATTTTGTACAAACATATGCTCATCAAACACCGGCGATACCGAATACACGTGGAAAGCAAATCATAATGATTTAAGTACAATTTAGATTAACAAAAAAAAAGAAGAAGAAAAAACACATAATACTATAGTGACTATATAAATTACCTTACGTCTCATGATTTTTTAAGGGATTGCAAACACCCTTCCATTGTAGACGACAACTTGTTCCCCATCCATCGAAATAGACGGGGAACCTCCTCGAGCGTCGACCTCTTGCCCAGTGAAGAGACACGCTCGTACAACCAAGCCTACACATACACATGATTTCAGAATTACAAAATTTCACAATGTAATACTTTTGTATTAATACATTGAAACAAATATATACATACCATCAATCCCACTGAACATCCATCAAAGTAGGACCGGTCTCTCGATTATGAATGGCGAATTAGCTTTCCCAACCAAGAATTTATTAGCATCTTCCAATGCATACTCAGAAATTCGACTTACATCCTCCAAGTAATGGTAAACAAACCTCGAAATAGAATAACTCGAACATTGAATAAAATACAACTGAACACAAGAAGACTAAACATCGGGATGAAGTCGTCACGAGCTTAATACACAACAAACTTTTCAATCAAATCAACAACATGCTTTCTTTTCAAAAGCCTTTTGTCTACCCGACACCAACCATCAAACAATGCTTTTGACTCCAAACTAGATCACATCTACGCTTAAACTGCTCTGTCTCAACCCCATAGTGATAAAAAAAACTCAGCGTGATCAGAATTAAGAAACAAATTGTCTCCAACAACAAAGGCATTCTTGTCTGCATGATATGTACTGAGCAATGCCTCGACTCTCGTATGGGTGATCGGTAAATCAAGCATATTCACAAAAAAAATAAAACAGGCTCTTTTGAAGAGCTTGCTTATGTGTGCCAGGAAGAACAACAAGAATCATGTTCATGATAGTTTTAAAATACGAAGGGGCACATCTGCATCTAAGTTCATTCCTCTATCATAAAAATATAAAGATTTTAAGTTATAAGGAGGCCAAATTCAAGAAGAGCCCCAAATTGAAAATGATGAACCCTAGATTTACTAGATATGCTGTAAAAGCATGGCTTTGAGATTCTAGTAATTTCATTTTGATCTGGCAATCATGTTTTAGTCAAAGTATTTATGTTTGCAATAACTCCATTATTTTACATTGTAGATAATATGGTTTGTCGTGTCGAACAGAAAAATCATATTATCGGTTCCTTGTAAAATATACATTAATTGTTCACAGTTTAGACAAGCAGTGAGACCCCTGTTGGAAAAAGACTGTAGTGTAGCCTTGATGCAGTTGATCTTTGAATGATAGATTACACTAGTACTTATGATAAGTATTGAACGGACCGCGGAAGGATAAGATTATAAGATTTACTGATCATTGTTATAATCTAGACCTTCGGTTATTGATGCATACTCTTAATCTGTAAGATAATATAAAATGGGCATTTATATTCATTACTTACTTATTTGATTTACCAAGGGTGATTCCTATTCTGTTAGGATGACATACTCGCTATTTTGGTAAGTAAGAGTGTTTATATGATGTGCCGTTATAAATTATTTACAGTCACTATGTCACAGTGCGCTGGGTTGATGACGTCCTCGAAATGAGCTCAGAAAGAAATATTATGTCAAGCCCTACAGGCGGATATGTATCCGACATAATGATTAATGATCTAAGTGGTACTAGTTTCGGAAATGGATAAGAAGTTGATTAATTATTTTGTCAGTAATTTAATTAATGAACGGACGTTTATCTTAAACTTAGGGAGATAAATCGATTAATTAAATTAATTGGAGACGAATTAATTATAATTCAGAGCTAAATGAGGAGAGCAACAATATTACTCTAGTGGAATATTTTATAATTTAATTCTAATTAGGATTTAGGAATAAACTATATTCCATAATTTAGATTCCCTAAGGATAGGAATGTTTCTTTTAGAATATTACTTAGGGTTAGGAGACTATGGAGTCTTTTAGAAGGTAATTAAATATGAGGAGGAATATTATTCTAGATGGGAAAGGATATGGAAAAGAATTAGGATTCCTAAACCTAATGGGATAAGCCTATTTAGCACCTCCATTGGGTCTCTATTGTAGCCAATAACTACACTAGGTCTCCTAGCCTCTTGAGATGGATGATCACGTTATTCCACACGTTTAGGGGCTGATATTTTTGGTCAAAAATATGTAGGAAAAATAGAGTTCCTTCTTTGAGAGAAAATTCAGATAAAACCGAGAGGTCTTAGAAAAAGAAGATCGAGAGGCTTTGGGAAATCAAATAAATCGCTCCACCAAGATTTAATGGAAATCGTGTAAAGGTCATACAATAGAAGATACGAAGGTTATCAGTTCTGATCCCGTCGAATATATACATACGTTTGTCCCATTGGATATATTCAAGCCCGCAGCATCTACGATGGCCACCAAAACAGAAGAGGACGACGACCGGAGGGAGACCAGCTCGCCAGAGCAATTTCGGCGACCAGCTGCCACCGGACGCGCCGGTGCCGNNCGCGCCCCTGCACCTGCCCGCGTCACTGCCACTCGCTCCAGCACCCAACAGCCAGTCCGTGCCATGCCCGGCCCTGTGCGCGAGCAACCCGCGGCCAGCGACTAGACCCATCCTGAACCAGTCCAGTCCGACCCAGACTCGACCTGACCTAGTCCAGACCGGTTCAGCCCAACCCAATTCTTCTGGGTGGTGCCCATGATGGTTTCCGAGCGGTCCGAGGAGTCCAGTTCACATACTGAAGGTCCGAGACGATTTGACGAGCCCGATGAGCAACCGGAGCACCCCACTAGTCGATTAGCATCGAGAAAGGCCAGGTCCGGCAGTCCATTGGACTCTGAATTTCAGACGATCGCCATCATCCGAAATCAGAAACGTCTCAAGTCGGCAAAAATTTTAAAACCGTAAGTCCTAATTCGTCTTTGTGCACTAATTAGGACTTGCGTGATATATGTGAATTAATTGTGTACGGGCGCAGCGCATAATAGATTAGAATTGCAAAGAAGTGTTGTTTGTAGGTATTCTTGAATCGGACTATTATGGCCCGTATGTATGTTTGTTTTAATTCACGTATGTCATTTTTATAAGCCTCGAACATGTCGTGGATTTTTTGGGTTGGTGAATGTTTGTAATAATTTATTCGCGCGGTGGGACACCGCATAGTTTAAATGCTTTACTGGATCATTCATGTACGACCCCTGTGTGGGCCATAGGATCAATGTATGTAATTTGTATTATGTAATTGTTCGTTGGACCCAATAAACACGGACATCTCTCGACGAGACGAGGTGGGCTACCCCGCGAACCCGCAGTTGACGGGACACATGGTACCGTGCTAATGCAGACATACTCGTAGACAGCTTGTTGCCAGGTGTGAGCATTGTCAAGGCAAGAGTGACGGAAGGCGCACAGACCCAGGTTAACAGAAGTGCAGGCGACGACGGCAGTAGGCACACGCCAACGGAGAAGACCCGATGGTGACTTTCCCGATGACAACTTGTTCAAGACGAAAAGTGGGAGTCACGGCGAAAAAGGAAATTCCAAGTCCCGAAAAGGAAGACGCAATTCAAAAAGGACAGGGATTGCATTCTCTCCGAAAGATTGAAGATTAATTAAATGGCCATGATATTTGGATTTTTAGTTCCTCGTTTATCATTGCTTTTAATTATGCATGTCCTTATCTGATTTAATTGCTTTATGTGCAAATTAAATTATTAGGAGCATGTTTAGAAAATTCCCTTAAATTAAAATAGTAAGCGTGAATGGATTGAAATAAATTGTATCAACGGCCTCTATTATAGGTCGACCAATGAAGTTGTTAAATGATACGCGTTGGCATTAGGACCTTCCTCCACTACCGGACACTTTTAATCACAGTTCATAAAGATAGATCTCCTTCGGGATGGTAATAGAAAGCTATTTCAAAAGCGTACGAGCCGTCCATCGGCGGACGTATAATTTTGGTAGTGGACTTAGTACCAAGTAATGGGTTACACTTAAAGTACATTTAGTAATGAATCCCCGCCATCGGGGTAAGTTATTATCTAAGTACTGGCCAAAAGGTGGACCGACTATTAATTAAGTATTGTTTATTAATTAATGGGTTAAAACCCTCCTCTTGCGACGGTATGAACCGTAGACGTCCACACCACTGTGGCCTACGGGGATTCGGTGTTTTGAGGTGTCGGTGAATTTTTTAAATATTGTTGTGAAGGGATCAATATTTAATGTTAAATTAGAATTCTCAAAGATAATTTACTTGTTCAAACATGATTAGAAATAGAACTTGGATAGTGTCTTATTTTGCTGAAGAATACAAGCACAAGGGCAAGTATACCAGTCTAAGCGAAATGGACGTAGGAAGATGAACTATCATATCCTTAAGACAAGAAAGGTAAATCTTATTCACTATAAGTCGGAACATTTTTAGTGGTGTTATCTATCAGTACCTGGTGATTAGATACGTAACCACTAATTATGTAAAAAAATTCTAGGAAACCAATCCAGATGTGATAGGTAGATTACCATCTAGAATGGGTTTAGCTACTGAAGTGGCTACTATTGCAGTGGGAGTTCTCTATAGAAATTTTGATTTATGAGTAATTGTCTTAGTGTGCCAAGTCTTAGAAAGAACTCACATTCAGTTTCTAAATTGTGTATGGATGTTACATTTGCTATTTTGAAAGGCGAAATGTTTTATTCAGTTGGTACAAGGTTGGACAATAGGACTACACCAGGGGTCAGCATTGAGCCCTTATCTATTTGCCTTGGTGATGGACGAGGTCACAAGGGACATACAAGGTGATATCCCTTGGTGTATGCTCTTTGCTGATGATGTGGTGCTAGTTGACGAGAGCACGATAGGGGTAAATAGGAAGTTAGAACTGTGGAAGGACACGTTAGAGTCGAAAGGCTTCAGACTTAGTAGGACGAAGACCGAGTACAGGACATGCGCTTTCAGCACGGCTTTACATGATGATGGTGACGTTAGCCTTGACGGGCAAGTGGTGGCCAAGAAGGAGACTTTCCGGTATTTAGGATCGATGCTACAAAAGGATGGCGGCATTGATGTTGATGTTAGGCATAGAATTGTAGCCGGTTGGTTGAAATGGCGTCAAGCGTCGGGCGTTCTCTGTGATAAGAGGGTGCCACAAAGGCTAAAAGGTAAGTTCTATAGGACGGCGATTCGCCCGGCGATGCTATACGGTGCCGAATGTTGGCCTACAAAAAGGCAACATGTCCAACAACTAAGTGTAGCAGAGATGTGTATGTTGCGTTGGTTCTGTGGGCACACAAGAGGAGATAGAGTCCGGAATGAGGATATTCGAGATAGGGTCGGGGTGGCTCCAATTGAGGAGAAATTGGTCCAACATCGGCTGAGGTGGTTCGGACATGTCCAATGGAGGCCTCCTGATGCTCCGGTGCATAGGGGAGTTCTTCAGCGGGTCAAGGATGTAAAGAGAGGTAGAGGTCGGCCTAAACTCACTTGGGAAGAGTCGGTTAAGAGAGACACTTAAAGATTGGAATATCTCCAAGGATTTAACGGTGGATAGGAGTGCTTGGAGGCTAGCAATCCACATGCCAGAACCGTGACTTTTGCTCTTTTCTCTTTTTGTTACAACCTCTTCCTTTTGTTTCGAGCACTTTTTGTGTTTCTCTTCCATTGTTTCTCTTGGGTTTCATCTCTAGCCTACCCCGACTTGCTTGGGACTAAAGGCTATGATGTTGTTGTTGTTGTTGTTGTTGTTGGTACAAGGTTGGACAATTTGTAAACTCAAAGGAGCCAAAATATCTCAAAAGAATTTTCTATAGAAATTTTGATTTATGAGTAATTGTCTTTACGTACCATGTTTTAAGAAGAACTCGTGTTCAGTTTCTAAATTGGGTAGGGGTAAAAACGAGATGTTTTATCCATTTGGTACGTGGGTAGACAATTTGTGAACTCAAGAAGCCAAAATATCTCACAGTGCAGTAGATGAAATAAATAGCACATCGATAGAACCAATGAGAAGAAATGTCCTTCAATAAGTGAATCATACATTATTTTGGCATCTAGTATTTGGAAATTTTAGCGTTAGTAGAATTCAAAGGTGGATAGCCACTGAATTTATGGATTCTTTGGGAATGGATGAAACTATCAGACCTACGAATGATACTTGGTAGTTAAAATAACAAAAATGACCTTTTGTAGGTCGAAGGGTTTAGAAGCCAAATAAATGTTAGGATTGATTCATCCAATTTATGAAGTTCTATGATTTTTAGGACAAGGTAGTTTTGAATATTTTTCTTCGAAGAAATTTGTTCAAAACAGGGTACATTAAGTGACATTCCATAAGCTTGAGTACATCAAAAGAGTACAATGACAGTTATGGAAATATGTCGAGGTTAATGTATCAGTGGCATTACGATCGAAATCGTAGTGACTAATACCTTTTGGAAAATCATGGAAATACTTATTGGAGGTTGAGATTTGGTCTCAACGGGTTGCATCTAGTTCATCGGAACAAGACGATGCCACTTGACGAAGGAAAATGTCTTTTAAGTAGATTGGTTATGTCAAGGATGAGTTATTAGGAATTCACTTTTTCGTATTGGAGTTGTGTAAATAGTAGGGTAAGTTCTGAACATAGTTCCATCTAAGTTAGTAGTCATTACTCTAAATGAATTGTGGATGAAGGCATAGGCCTAGTCAGGAACATATTCAAATTCAGAGAATTTCGGCACATGTGCTGGAAAGATTGATACTAATAAGATTGGAAAGGTTGTTTGAAAGTTAGGCTATTTGTGGGATACTTCATAGTAACGAGAAATGGGTGGATTATTTTATAGTACTAAAAGTCAGAAGATGGTCGTTAGCACGAATGCCTAATTTTTAGAGGAATATTAAGTAATAAACCACAAAGCCCATTTATAGAATTGTCTTAAGGAAAGATAAAGGTGAAAGTTCAACTTCGATACCAAGTGTACAAATGTGATACCACAATAAAAACTGCAACACGTATTTTGTGCTATATACCTTTTCAGAGAGAACCTCATTGTAGTGGGAGGGTTGCAATGCAACTCCATAAATTTGTGACAATGAGAGAGTCGTTGGACTCAATCTCTATTAAACACAAGATTATGAGATTCATGTTTTGAGAATGTCTCGGACTTGGTCTCAAGTAAACTTGAATCGATCCCTAGTTATACAATGAGTATATCCAAGACAAAAGATGTAGAAACTTAGCAAAGTTTTAATGATTTCTGATTTGGAGTCATGGACTATAATCAAATCTGGGTTTTTATAGAATTACCAAGTAGCATAATGGCTATTGGACGAAATCTATAAGTGAAGACTTTAGTGCAAGGCTTGTTGTGAAATAGCAGGCTCAGAAAGAATGGGATCTATTATGAGTTAGCTTTTTCATCAGTAGCCGTGTTTGAGTCTATACAAATACAAAGCTTGATTGTGGAATAGTAGACTCAGAAAGAATGGGATCTATTATGAGTAACTATTTCACCAGTAGCCGAATTTAAAGCTGTTGCCACTCATATGAGTTATGAGATTAGGCAAAGTGGATGTCAAGAAATTTTCCTTAACCGGAAGTCTTGTAGGAATATCCAATGAGCAGCACCCAGAAGTGTTCATTGAAAAGAGCTAAGAGCATCTAGTCAGTAAACTAAGACAGTTCATTTATGGACTGTGGTTAGCTAGTCGTTTGGTTGATAAGTTCGAATCGTGGATTTGATTATTCACCAAATGAGCATTGTGTGTGGCGCAATAGAAGCGTGGTGGTACTTTCGTACTATGCATAGACAACATCTTGATCACTGGAGACAGTGTGAAACTATTAACAGATGCAAAGGTATGGTTATCCAAGTAGTTAAGATATGAATGATGCGGAATCATCACATGTTCTTGAGATCAAGGATCAAGAAAAAGAAATATTGTGATTATCCCGAACTTCGTGTCTAGATACTATCATAAGGCTCATTCGTAGCATGTGTAACACAAAGGCATTTCCTTGTGCTTGGCAAAAGGAAGCCTATTATGTGCAATGTAGTAAATGAGACCTGATATCTATTATTTCCAAAGGGCATAATAGGTAGATATCAAAGTAATCCTAGACAGGAGCATTTGGTTCATGGTAGAACATATGATCAAGCTCCGTAAAAGGGCTAAGGATAATATGTATGGTTACCAAATGAACCATAAGCAACCTATGGATTACAAAGAATTATGATTTCTAAAGTGACATGAATAACAAGTAAAAAAACCATCTTATGGTTTGTGTTCACTTGTGGGAGCCAAGCAGATTAGAAAAATGTCAAGCGGTAATACGTTGACAGATTCTACCATAAGAAACTCGGTACGTCCCTTCCCAAATGGCGAGCGACATAGAGATTGGATTCGCCATTGAACTAAAATTTGAAACCTCGTCAGACGAAGTCAGGTCACAATTGATTGTGATGACAGTTAGTGCAGTTGAGACAGAGAAGAATCACTAGTTAATAAAGCAAGTGGCACATAGAGCAAGTACGCCCGTTGCAAAGTACTGCGACAGGGTTGATGTTTGTCGCCTAGTGACGTCAGAAGACTACCAGAAGATTCTTTTAGAATTGGCATTACGAAAGCGGATGGTGGCCATGTTAAAGGATTGGGAGTCGAATGTATGGCAGAAAGGACGATTGTTCTTTGAGAATTATATTGAAAGAAAATCGTGGTTAGTGATAACCATGAGCTTATTAAGCATAAGTGGGAGATTGTTAGATAAGCTGTAAAACCTTAGCTTTCAGATTCTAGCAATTCCATTTTGATCTGGCAATAATGTTTTAGTCAAAGTATTTATGTTTGCAGTTTATTTATTTATGCAATCATAACTCCATTATTTTACATTGTAGATAATATGGTTCGTCGTGTCGAACAGAAAGATCATATTATCGGTTCCTTGTAAAATATAAATTAATTGTTCACAATTTAGACAGGTAGTGAGACCCCTGTTGGAAAAAGACTATAGTGTAGTCTTGATGCAGTTGATCTTTGACTGATGGATTACACTAGTACTTATGATAAGTATTGAACGGACTGCGGAAGGATAAGATTATAAGATTTCTTAGCGTGGGGACCCATCCGTCGTTAGGGGGTACAAACGAAGCGAAGTGAAGTCACCTTGGAGATTTACTGATCGTTGTTATAATCTAGACCTTCAGTAATTGATGCGTACTCTTAAGCTGTAAGATAATATAAACTGGACATATATATTCATTACTTACTTATTTTATTACCAAGGGTGATTCTTATTATGTTAGGATGACATACTCGCTATTTTGGTAAGTAAGAGTGTTTATATGATATGCTGTTATAAATTATTTACAGTCCCTATGTCCCAGTACGATGGGTTGATGACGTCCCTGAAATGAGCTCATGAAGGAATATTATGTCAAGCCATGCAGGCGGATGTGTATCCGACATAATGATTAATGATCTGAGTGGTACTAGTTTCAGAAATGGATAAGAAGTTGATTAATTTTTTTGTCAGTAATTTAATTAATCAACGGACGTTATATCTTAAACATAGGGAGATAAATCGATCAACTAAATTAATTGGAGACGAATTAATTATAATTCGGAGCTAAATGAGGAGAGCAATAATATTACTCTAGTGAAATGTTTTATTATCTAATTCTATTTAGGAATTAAGAAATTAATTATATTCCATAATTTAGATTCCCTAAGGATAATCTAGAATATTACATAGGGTTAGGAGACAATGGAGTCTTCTAGAAGGTAATTAAATATTAGGAGGAATATTATTCTAGATGGGAAAGGAGATGGAAAATAATTAAGATTCCTAAACTTAATGGGATAAGCCCATATTTAGCACCTCTTTTGGATCCCTATTGTAGACTATAAATACACTAGGTCCCCTAGCCTCTTGAGATGGATGATCACGTTATTCCACACGTTTAGGGGCTGATATTTTCGGTCCAAAATATGTAGGAAAAATAGAGTTCCTTCTTTGAGAGAAAATTCAGATAAAACCGAGAGGTCTTAGAAAAAGAAGATCGAGAGGTTTTGGGAAATCCAATAAATCGCTCGACCAAGATATATTGGAAATCATGTAAAGGTCATACAATAGAAGATTCGAAGGTTATTAATTCAGATGTCGTCGAATATATACATACGTTCATCCCGTCGGATATATTCAACCCCCAGCATCTCCGATGGCCACCAAAACAGGAGAGGACGACCACCGAAGGGAGACCAGCTCGCCGGAGCAATTCCGATGACCAGCCGCCGCCGGACGCGCCGGTG